>JAMFTS010002285.1:0-24759 GCA_028095005.1 Rhynchospora pubera | reverse complement strand
AGGCCTTTTGAATCTTCTCCTTCCTATTTTGAATTTTGATTCTTCATTGGATTTATTGTTTTCTGTACATAAATCAGACTTCTTCAATTTTACTAATTGATAGGAATTCTCTTGTTGAGATCCTATGAATCACTTGAAACCTCAGATTCATACTAGAACCACGATGATTTCTTCTCAAGTTAAACTCAAAGATTCTCTGAGTAAGAATCCTTTGATTGATCACTTTTTCAAAAATAGATTAGATAGAATGACTTGACTCAACAAGATCTATAGAAAGAGTTTTCCTTTGGTCAAAATCAAAATCTTACGAAGTATAATTCATTTGATTTATGAAATCACTATCATAGTTAATATATTCCCATTTTTTTGAGTTCGGTTACGAGGTCTGACTGAATAATAGGTATGAATCATAGTTTCATTTTGTCTTGGTCTATTTTATTTCGTGTTCCAGATACTAGAAGAAATATCTGACGAGGTTGAATTCATAGAGATAACAGATTTATTTGTTCTATGTATTATCCATAGGATCAATTACAACAAGTCACACACTCATTTTCCAAAAATACCGAAACAGATAAATTCCACGGTCGAACTACCAAAATCTTTAGAAATCAAAATTTTGAATGAATAGTCATTTTTTCGTTACTGAAAAGACCAAAACCTCATAGTTTTGAAAAGCCTAACTCCTAGGGATTCCATCTAATAAAACAGAAGAGTTGTAAATTTCCAAAAGAATACATAGGAATACAGCAAATAGAGCCATTGCAACTCCCATAAGTGGTGTAGTACCCCAACCCGGAGCTACTTTACCATATTCTGAATTCAAAGGTTTTAATAAATCTCCTACAGGAGTTCGTCTTGGTCCAGATCTAGAACTATCTTCAACGGTTTGTGTAGCCATAAATTCTATTCTATTCAATAATGATTGGTTAACATCTGTTGACTTTATATACTATTCTGTTGTACTTCTAAATAAACGATCTTATAATCCATTCTGGAAATTTTTGAAAAATGGAAACAGCAACCCTAGTCGCGATCTTTATATCTGGTTTACTTGTAAGCTTTACTGGGTATGCCTTATATACCGCTTTTGGGCAACCCTCTCAACAACTAAGAGATCCATTCGAAGAACATGGGGATTAATTGATTGAATCAAAGTAATGAGTCTCCTGGGAGGCCCATTACTTTGATTCAATCAAAAATTCTGTTATTTTTTGATTTTAGTTGGAACCTTAGGTGGTTCTCGAAAAAAGATAGCGAAAAAGATTATCCCTAAAGTCGAAACTAAAAGGAATGTATAAACCAATGCTTCCATAGATTCGATCGTGGTTTAGTTTACGATTATAGCTTCCACACCTATTCATTTAAGATCGATCATTTATCGTATAAAGAAAAAGAATCAAAGAGAAGATGATGATTCAAGTCAAGATTTCTTTTTTTTGTATCTCATGAACAAAAAAAGAAGATAGAAATATACTACAATAATGCTGTATCAAACTGCTTGTCTCTTTGTAGTTGGATCTCCAACTTTTTGGAATGTTCCGAATTCCACTTGAACATCCAAATCTGGATCAATACCAGCAAAAACATCTCTGAACAAGGTTCTAGCGCCATGCCAAATGTGTCCGAAAAAGAAAAGCAACGCGAATGTAGCATGTCCAAAAGTAAACCAACCCCTTGGACTACTGCGAAAAACACCGTCAGATTTCAAAGTAGCTCGATCTAATTCAAAAATCTCACCTAATTGGGCACGTCTAGCATATTTTTTAACAGTAGCAGGATCTGAATAACTGACTCCATTAAGTTCACCACCATAGAACTCAACAGTTACACCTACTTGTTCAACACTATATTTTGATTCTGCCCTTCTAAAAGGAACATCGGCCCTCACAATCCCGTCGTCATCTACCAAAACTACCGGAAATGTTTCAAAAAAAGTAGGCATACGACGTACAAAAAGCTCTCGACCTTCTTTATCTCTAAAAAGGGGGTGCCCTAACCATCCAACTGCTATTCCATCTCCGTTATCCATTGAACCTGCTCTAAATAATCCTCCTTTTGCCGGATTATTACCAATGTAATCATAAAAAGCTAATTTCTCAGGAATTTGAGACCAAGCTTCTGATAAACTCAGATTTTCGGCTAGCCCAGCGCTAACTCTTCGATATATTTCCTGTTGAAAGTATCCCTGGTCCCATTGATAACGAGTAGGACCAAATAATTCGATTGGGGTAGTTGCTGAACCATACCACATGGTTCCTGCAACAACAAAAGCTGCAAAAAAACAGCAGCAATACTACTGGAGAGTACTGTTTCAATATTGCCCATACGTAATCCTTTGTATAGACGTTGAGGCGGGCGGACACTCAAATGGAATAAACCTGCTAATATGCCTAACGTACCCGCTGCAATATGATGAGAGGCTATTCCTCCTGGAATAAAAGGATCAAAACCATCCACACCCCAAGCTGGATTTACAGCTTGCACTTTTCCAGTTAGTCCATAAGGATCGGACACCCATATTCCAGGACCGTACAATCCTGTTACATGAAATGCGCCAAAGCCAAAGCAAGCTACACCTGAGAGAAATAAATGAATTCCAAAAATCTTGGGCAAATCTAAAGAAGGTTTTCCTGTACGTTCATCACAGAATACTTCTAAGTCCCAATATACCCAATGCCAGATAGCTGCCAAGAAGCACAAACCAGAAAATACTATATGTCCCGCTGCAACACCTTCATAACTCCAAATACCTGGATTTGTTACAGTTCCTCCTGAAATATTCCAACCACCCCATGAATTGGTTATTCCTAAACGAGTCATGAAAGGTATAACGAACATGCCCTGTCTCCACATTGGATCAAGAACGGGATCAGAGGATCAAAAACCGCTAATTCGTATAAAGCCATCGAACCGGCCCAACCAGCAACTAGAGCTGTGTGCATTATATGAACAGAAAGCAATCGACCGGGATCATTCAATACGACAGTATGAACACGATACCAAGGCAAACCCATGGAAATACCCCTTAAGAGAAATAGAAACTATGTCACTTTATTTTATCGCATTAAACTCAAAAGACTATATACTGTGTACCTCACCTTTTTGCAGTAGATTCTGTATCAGAAAGGGCTCATTTTGATTTCATCCCATTGAAATCAAAATAAGGGAACAACTCCGTTCGTAAGAACAAAGAGAAGCAGATCTATTCTATACCCGATAAGTACCAATACGCAACGGGAAGATTGCATTAGAATTAGAAATTCTTGATCATTCTTTCAAATAATCAATCCCTTGGTTCCAGCATTCATTCTGTCTTACTCTATCAAAAAATCCTTCCAATGGATCAAATAGAAGTAGAAAAAAAAGAAGAAAAAGGAATGAAGGCAGGAATTCATGGATTTTCACGTTTTTTTATTCAAGTGTACTTTTGAAAAGAAATAAATTGATGAAATTTTATGAGTATAGGCGTACCAAAAGTACCTTTTCGCCGTTTTGAAAGGGAAAAAAGTCGTTGGATTGACCTATACCAACGACTTTATTACGACAAAATCGTTTTCTAACTAGAGAGATTACGGGCATTATCGTCAATCAAATTATCGCTCTCTTACTATATCTGGGTAAAGATAATGATGATATTTCTTTGTATATAAACTCTCCGGGTGGAGGGGCACTAGCATCACTAGGCATTTATGATACTATCAAAAGTTTGGTACCTAATGTGCGTACAATAGGTATGGGATTAGCTGCATCAGGTGCATCTTTAATTTTGGTCGAGGGACAAAGAGTAAACGAATCGCATTCCCTCACACTAGGGTTTTGATTCACCAACCTTCGGCTTCCCGTTTTGTAGGCACTCCACGTTCAATAGAATTGGAAGCAGAAGAAATGTTTAAACTTCGTGACGTTATTGCGGATATTTATTCAGAAAATACAGGCAGACCCGTAAATGAGATCCAGAATGATATGGAAAGAGATACTTATATGTCCGCAACAGAAGCCCAAGATTATGGTATTGTCGATCGCATAATAAAGGAGAAACAAAAAAAATAAAATAAGAGAAGATCCTGAATGATCTGAATGATTTTGTGTCCATCTATTTCAAAGTCGAATTCTATTGAATATTCATGTTAATAGAAATTAACATCTGGTTAAGATCGATCTAAACCAAACAATTATATTCTGTATAAATATACATACAATATGCCAATTGGTATACCAAAAGTCCCCACCGACTGGTGGTCTTCAAAGGAGAAAAAAAAAGATTGGGTTTACGTAAACTACCCACTTATTATTCACAGCAAAATCCTTTTTCTATGTAGAGAGATTACGGGCGTTTGGATCGATCAAGTTATCGGTCTGTTACTATATCTGAGTCAACAAGATGATCGTGATATTTCTTTGTATATACACTCTCCGGGTGGAAGCGCACTATCATCAATAGCTTTATATGATGTTATAAAACATGTGCAAGGTAGGGTTGATGTGCGTACAATAGGTATGGGATTAGCTGCATCAGGTGCATCTTTAATTTTGGTTGGAGGAACAAAGACTAAACGATTCGCATTGCCTCACGCTAGGATTATGATTCACCAACCTCGGACTGCCCCTTTTATAGGCACTCCACGTGAAATAGAATTGGAAGCAGAAGAACTGTTTAGACTTCGTGAGGTTATTGCGGATATGTATTCACAAAATACAGGCAGACCCATAAATGAGATCCAGAATGATATGGAAAGAGATACTTATATGTCCGCAACAGAAGCCCAAGCTTATGGTATTGTCGATCGCATAATACGCAAGAAACAAAAAGAAGAAAATAAGAGAAGATCCTGAATGATCTGAATGATTTTGTGTCCATCTATTTCAAAGTCGAATTCTATTGAATATTCATGTTAATAGAAATTAACATCTGGTTAAGATCGATCTAAACCAAACAATTATATTCTGTATAAATATACATACAATATGCCAACTATTAAACAACTTCTTAAAAACGTAAGAAAGCCAAAAAAAAATGTTAAGAAATCCCCCGCTCTTAAAGGATGTCCTCAGCGTCGAGGAGTATGTACTAGGGTGTATGTGTGACTCGTTCAGATCATGACTTTGAACAGATGAGAGAATTTTTCCAGTATCAACGACCTATACTGATCAATAGGATATTTTCAAAAAGTATATGATATCATCCACCATTTATATTCTATAAAATTTATGGTTTTCATTGGTGAAAATCCAATCATTTTCAATTTGAAAGAAGAAGCAATTCTCCATTGGTAGCAAAAGGTTATCCATTAAGCGGAGGAGATAGCATTATGAAGAAGCAAAAAGGTTATGCTCCCTTTTGAAAGAACGGACTCATAGGGTTAGCTACCTAGCCAACTTTTCTAATTAAATGCCGTCACTGTATGGATAACTCTTAGTGTCAAAAGGGCTATTACTTTCTAATGAATAGGTAGAGCCAAAGAATATGAACTATACAAGTTCACAAAATCTTTTGATGATGATTATCAATGGAAAAAAAGCTCCGGCGTATAGAGAGAACCTCACCGTTCGAGGCGTAACCATAGAAACGATGGAACCCACTATTTTGTTGTTTAATATAGAATTCTTTATCTTTATGGAAAGGTCAAATAAGAGAAAAGCAAGAATCGTGGTTGGGAAGGTTATAGTAGCAAAAGCCATTGGAATCGATATCTGATATATTGGAGTAATCCGTTTTGTTATTGATTGACCCTAGGCGGAAAAAAGAATAACTGAAAGAAAAGAAATCGAATTCATTAGTTATTCATTCAAATTGAATGGAATTCAATGACCAGAGTAAGGCGAGGATATATAGCTCGAAGACGTCGAAAAAAAAATCGTTCCCTTGTATCAGGTTTTAAAGGAGCTCATTCAAGACACACTCGAACGATTAACCAACAGACAATAAGAGCTTTGTTTTACTCTTATCGAGATAGAGGAAGGAAAAAGAGATATTTTCGCCGTTTGTGGATCACTCGAATAAATGCAGTAACTCGTGAAAACCAAATATTTGATAGTTATTCTCAATTTATCCACAATCTGTACAAGAAGCAATCGATTCTTAATCGTAAAATACTTTCACAAATAGCAATATCAAATAAGATTGGTCTTTCCAAGATTTCTTATAAAATTATTAAACCTAATAAGGTAAATGAGGAGATACTAAAATAATCTATTAGTAATGATGAAAAAAGGATTCCCCGGAGAATGAACTCCGGGAAGATATAAAAGGAAAATCGATTGAGATAAAGAAAAATAGTAGCAATTAAGAGCATCTCTCAATAAAAAGATTGTTTTTCCTTTTTTTAAAATACAAGAATCCAACCAGCTTTCTAAACTTTTTCAAAAAAAATCTACATTTTAGCTTGAATTCCAATTTGGGATTTTAAGTCAATTGGGAAGTATGCTTATGGATTTCTGGTTTTAGGAGAAGGAGTTCCCGGTTCCGTTTTCGGACGAGTAGTTCTTGGTTCCGTTTTCGGACGAGTAGTTCCCGTTTTATTTTTAGGACGAGGAGTTCCCGGTTCAGTGTTAGGACGAGTAGTTCTTGGTCCAGTGTTAGGAGGAGGAGTTCCCGTTTCATTTTTCGGACGAGGAGTTCCCGTTTCATTTTTCGGACGAGTAGTTCTTGGTCCAGTGTTAGGAGGAGGAGTTCCCGTTTCATTTTTCGGACGAGGAGTTCCCGTTTCATTTTTCGGACGAGGAGTTCCCGTTTCATTTTTCGGACGAGGAGTTCCCGTTTCATTTTTAGGACGAGTAGTTCCCGGTTCAGTGTTAGGACGAGTAGTTCTTGGTCCAGTGTTAGGAGGAGGAGTTCCCGGTTCAGTGTTAGGACGAGTAGTTCTTGGTCCAGTGTTAGGACGAGGAGTCCTTGGTTCATTTTTAGGAGGAGTAGTTCCCGTTTCATTTTTAGGACGAGGAGTTCTTGGTCCAGTGTTAGGAGGAGGAGTTCCCGTTTCATTTTTAGGACGAGGAGTTCTTGGTCCAGTGTTAGGACGAGGAGTTCTTGGTCCAGTTTTAGCACGATTTTTTTTGTGATTTTTTTTTTTCTTCATTTTCAAGACGACGTTTTAAAATCTCTAGCCTGCGTTTCCTAGCATATATCTCATTTGCAACAAAAGGTAAGAAACCTAAAATACGAGCTTTTTTTATAGCATTAGTCATTAGTCGTTGTTGTCTTAAGGTTAATTTAGTAACTTCTTTAGGTATGATTTTTGCTTGCCAACCAATAAATCGACTAATTACACCTATATATTTATAATGGATTTGACTCCTTGATCTAATGAAGAAACGTTTACGAAAAAATTGCTTACGAATACGATTACGATATTTAGAATATCTAGGAGATTTATGGCAAAATTCAAATTTACGACGAAGAATAAGGTATTGACGAAGAGGAATATCTTTACCAAATTTTCCTAAACGAGATTTAGGAAAAGGTTGTTTGGATTTACGAAAAAAGTTTTTGAATTTACCAAGAGGTTTCTTGGGTTTATGAATACGAATAGGTTGCTGGAGTTTATCCATGGTTTATTCCTTATCTCGAAAATTCGATTTATTGATTCATTTAAGATCCAACCAAAATAGGTTTTGATTCATATATCATTTGATTATTTCATTCATCTATCAGATATCATTCAAAAATAATTTGATTATTTCATCCATCTATTATATATCTATACTCATGAGAGAATCTCCATACGAAAATGAGATTAAGTTTGATTCATAGATATTCTTTACTATTATCTAATATAGTAATATGGTGAAGTTCTTACTTCGTGTATTGCTTGCAAAGATCGAAGATATTATGTTAGTTTCCTTCGATCTATATCTTGATTTCCCTATGAGTTGTATGTTTGTTACAATAGCGACAGAATTTTCTCAGTTCCAATAAACTGGGTGTATTGGAACGATTTTTTTGGGTAATATATCTAGAAATACCCAGTGATTTTTTATTATCACTTCTTTGAACACAACTAGTACATTCCAAAAAAACTCTGACTCTTATATCTTTCCCTTTAGCCATGAATCTCCTTTATATATTTTGATTGGTTTTTTTAACTCTCCTATTTCCGGTTTTTGAATCGAAAAAGAAGAATAAAATCAATAAGAATTCTTAATTAGTTATTCCATTTCGAATCGAAAGATCTTTTGGCAATTACCTAATCAATTCAATATGTATTATTCGAGTGTTAATAAAGTAATTTATTACTTGTATTAAATTAATACAATCTCTTTCTAAGTATCTCGTTTTATTCGAAACCCCCATAACTTTCTTATTTCAGTCTCTTCTTTTTATACTATGATTTCATGTAGCTTACACTAAACTAATTAATTCCATCTTTTTCCTAAATGTGATCTTGGGCGGACTTACTGGATTTTGATTCAGTACATTTTGAATGAGCTTTTTCTTTATATCCCCCTATCTATCTAAAGATTTGAAAAAAGAATCGTCAGAATTCTATTCTCCTTTATTTCTTCACATATTAATGATTTTTTAATTGAATATCAAAAAAAGGGGAATGACAAAGCATCTGGGAATAAACGATTAATTTCTATTAATAGACCTGCTAAAGAAGCAAACCATAGAGTACTTATTACAGGTGCCACAGAGAGATATGTTTTGATATCTTGCATTGCAAATTCTCTTTCTTTACTTGATTGGAATCCATATATGGTCAGATGCTGTAATTCTCTATTTTTTGTATTCATTTTTCTTTTTTTTCCTACGCGGAATTCCTATCTAAAATTCTAAAATTGATTATGGAAGATGAACCAATCAGAATTTTCTGCCCGGCCTAAAAACAAAAGAAAGAAGCCCTTTTTATGAGTATTACTGTTCAAATAGGAATTCTTTATCTAGAAGTTCGATTAGGTTTCAGATATTTTATTCTTTTATTATATGAAACCAGAAATAATAAATGACAACAAACTTTGATATAGTTTGATATAGATATCAAAAAATGACTATATATATGGAAAAGAAGACAGACAATGATACTCTAGAACAAGTTCAAAAAGGGGTGTAGCGCAGCTTGGTAGCGCGTTTGTTTTGGGTACAAAATGTCACAGGTTCAAATCCTGTCATCCCTACCTATAACTTCTCCTGTAGGAAGTGAAGAGGGATTCGTTAATTTGCATATACTATATGTATAAGCAATGCGTTAGGATTTCTATCCTAAAAGATTTTTTTGATTTGATTGAAACGCGCTCTTAGTTCAGTTCGGTAGAACGCGGGTCTCCAAAACCCGATGTCGTAGGTTCAAATCCTACAGAGCGTGATTTCGTCTATATAAAAACAAAGTGAAATTCAAACTGAAATTTGACCTACAGTAGGAAAGAGACTAATAAAAAAAAGAAAATTTGGAAAATCAAAGATCCAACTGATCACTACGTCTGTATTGTAAATATGCAGTCACAAATAATCCTGCCAAAGTGATAGGAATTAGACCTAAGACAATTCCAAATAGAAAAACTTCAATCATTTCGATTTGAGCAGATAAAAAAAAGAGGTTAAGATCTATCTTTAAATAATAATCTGAATTATCTATGAATCTTAATAACCAAGAAAAAAATTGGCAATGGTTGCGGAAATAACCATAGAATACACGAAATCCCCGAAAAAGATTTTTTCGGAATTTTGCATTCAATTTATTTTAAATAAGCCGTATCTTTCTTAAACCAATAAATAGAACTAAGGTTATCGTTAAAACAGCCATTAAAAAACAGAAATAACTAGTTATAGTAAGCATAAAAGGCCAAATTTTTTATGTTTTTTTACTCCTATACTGATAAAGTATTTACCTAAGTTCAAAATACGATGGTAGTTTTTATAATGGAATATTTCCAATTAAATGAGTCAAGAATTCATGAATTCTTGATCATTATCGATAATACTAATTAAAGGAATAGAGTACTTAATTATTCAAAAATGGATTCATTAGATATGATATCGATTCATTCTTTGATTCCGAGCCAACAAATCTTTCTTTAGAAAGAAGATCTTTTGTTTCATGATAGCCTGCTTCAGTCCCCTTACGAAATTTTCGTTATTGGGTTAGCCATAATACACTTCACATGTTTCTAGCGATTCACATGGCATCATGAATTTTTTGTTGACACGGACAAAAGAAGGGAAAATCCCTGAAATGATTTTCATATTGTAGCCTGGGCATATATATAGTTCTGAATCATTCATTTCTTTTCTTTTTTTCGTGTCAAGAAGTCGATTTGAAGATGAGTTATTTCTTTTATCCTTTTCGACTCATTCTATATTCTATCAATTCAGAGAATTCAGTTCCATTAAATACTTTGAGTTCGGTCAAGAAAGAATCTTTCTGTTCGACCTAATGCAACAATGATTCATCACAAATCGAAATTGTACTTTCTTTATCTCATTTAGTATTACGTTTTTGATTTATTAATTGTCTATTTATTCAATTATTGAATTCTACTTATTTAGTTATTTTTGATTCTTTTTGATTCTAACATACCAATGAATTCTTTGAAATGAAAGGATTCAAATAAGAGTTATAACCAAAAAAGAGAATTCACCTATACTTTTACGTATAAAATGGAATATAACAGAATAGATAGGTTTCCGTTAATGAAAATCCAATCATTTTCGATTTGAAAGAAGAAGCAATTCTCTTTTGGTAGCAAAAGACGTTGCTATCGATATTTGATATATTAGATTCATTTTTTTTGTTATTGATTAACTCTAGGCGAAGAAAATTCTATTAATAAATAATAGAATCTATTTATTCAAAAATATTGAAATGTTCTATTTTTTTTGAATCTTCTTCGTTTTCTCATCGTCAAATTGACAAAATGGTTCAATCAAATCAGATCTGCTTGTATCCTTATGTATTTTCGCCCTCTTTCTCTTATTCATTAAGACTGATCTTTTCGAATTTAATCAAATTGATTAATAGATAGAATTTGCTAAAATCACTTGAATTAGTTAAGCTAAGCTTGCAAATTGGATTTTTCGAAGATTCTTACTTACTTCCCATTTAGAAGCTAATAAAGGAAAGCAAATTAAGAATTTGCAGTATTCTCTATCGATCTATTGAATAACATCAAGTTATGGATAGATAAGGAAAAGAGGGATTATGTAGCATTTCGGTATCGGTCGAAACTGCGTTGCTATGCCATAGGAGAGATAGCTATACTGATTCGGTATACTCGAAATAAACTTTTGGTACAAAATGGACGATCTCACAAAGATAGAAAAAATAGCAGTATAATAGTTTTATCTATTTTTGATCCTATCTTTTACGGAATCAATTCCCTTTTTTGAATGTACAAAAATTTGTGGAGCTCAGCATGTCTGGAAGCACAGGAGAACGTTCTTTTGCTGATATTATTAGCAGTATTCGATACTGGGTTATTCATAGCATTACTATACCTTCCTTATTCATTGCGGGTTGGTTATTCGTCAGTACGGGTTTAGCTTACGATGTATTTGGGAGTCCTCGGCCAAACGAATATTTTACGGAAAGTCGACAAGGGATTCCATTGATCACCGGACGTTTTGATTCTTTAGAACAACTTGATGAATTTAGTAGATCCTTTTAGGAGGCCTTCAATGACTATAGATCGAACCTATCCAATTTTTACAGTACGATGGTTAGCTGTTCACGGATTAGCTGTACCTACCGTTTTTTTTTTAGGGTCAATATCAGCAATGCAGTTCATCCAACGATAAAATGAATTTCAATTAGAAAGCTATGACACAATCAAATCCGAATGAACAAAATGTGGAATTGAATCGTACCAGTCTATACTGGGGTTTATTACTCATTTTTGTACTTGCTGTTTTATTTTCGAATTATTTCTTTAATTGAAAGAGAATAATTCTCTTTATTTTATTGCATTCGTTCGGAAAGATACGACTGTCATTATTATCCATGACTGTTTTTGTCTCGAGCATGACTACATTAAATGTGGAGGAAAGTAGGAGAAATGGCCGATACTACTGGAAGGATTCCTCTTTGGCTAATAGGTACTTTAACAGGTATTCTTGTGATAGGTTTAATAGGTGTTTTCTTTTACGGTTCATATTCTGGACTGGGCTCATCACTCTAGTAATTTTTAATTACTAGGATGGACCGGATTTTTCACATTCAAAAGTAAGAACTTAGCGGGTCCTTACCCTCTTTTGTTTGATTAGAGCGGAAAGGACCCACTAAGTCCTTACTCTTATAAGGTAAGGAGACTTTGATTTATTGCATAAATCAAAACTGCAAGGATGTGTTGTTCTAATGGTTCAAACCTTTTGATTTTTTTGATTCTTAATCATGTTTGATCAACCTTAATTTATTAGTTGATTCATAATCTCTATTTTTCATCCCACAATATTCACTCGTATGAAAGAAACAAGAAATAAGAAATTATTTGGATTTTCTGAATATAGAAAAAATTCATTTCTTTCTATAGATGAGATACTCTTTCATTCATTTTTAGTAAACTACTAGAACCTGAATCTAAACTACTTTTTTGATCAAATTGTAGGATCAAAAAACTTTGATCTGATCCTAAATCAAATAAGGATTTTGATATTCGTCAAAATACAGTTCAACTTTGCGCTAAAACAGTCAAAATATTTTTTTTCTTCAAATTAAAAATGGAATTGTATTTAGGAAGTGAATAAATTCTATTTTGTCAATTAATTACTTCCCAACAGAAACCCTTTTTTCCTTTGTTCACTACTTTGTCTGAACCGAAACCAAAAAGTTTTAATAAACCGGTAAACAAAGAATTCTTATTTCAATACAAGACGACACAAGAAAAGAGTACAAAATCTTTTTTCTTGTGTCGATAAAATCGAAGATTAGAAAGACAAGTAATCCCCCCCAAAAAAAGTATTTGTTTCTTTCATTTTTCCCACCTTTACCACTTCTTTTGTATTTAGTAATATGTTTACTAAGGGATAAAAGAAAAGAGAGAGAAAGCAAAAGAATTTATAGGATTTTCGGATAATCCATAATTGTATCGATCGACAAGAAATCAACTAAATGGATTAACATCCATTTATGGATTTAAAAATTCATTTCATACAATTGAACTTTTTCAAACTGTTTCTTTTTCAGAACTAAAAATACTTGTGCAAAAATAACAGATGTGAAAAAGAACAAAAGGCCTTGGATGCGTAATGGATCTTGAAGAACTATTTCCGCATCTCCCTGACCAAAACCCCCTACATTAGGATTGCTTGTTAATGGTTGATCAAGCTTGATGGATTCACCCTCTGAAACAAGAAGTTCTGGCCCCGGAGGTATAATATCAACCGATTGACGTCCCTCTGACGCATCAACTGTGGTTATTTCATAACCACCCTTCTCTTTACGTACTATTTTGCTTACTATACCTGCTGATGTAGCATTATAGACTGTGTTGTTACTCTTGCTACCGTCAGGATAAATCTGACCCCTCCCTCTGTTCCCACCTACATATATGGGATATTTTAAGAAGTGAATGTCTTTCTTCGTAGAAGGGTCAGGGGAAAGAATGGGAAAGACAATTTCCCTATATTTCTGACCAGGAACAGGACCTATTACAATAATATTTTTCTTATTGGGATGATAACTCTGAAAAGACAAATTTCCTATCTTTTCTTTCAACTCAGGAGAAATACGATCAGTTGGAGCTAGCTCAAACCCCTCGGGTAAAATAAGAACAGCACCCACATTCAAACCCCCTTTTTTACCATTAGAAAGAACTTGTTTCAATTGCATATCATAAGGAATTCGAACAATGGCTTCAAATACAGTATCAGGAAGCACAGCTTGCGGAACTTCAATCTCCACGGGCTTATTAGCTAAGTGACAATTGGCACATACAATTCGTCCAGTTGTTTCTCGCGGATTTTCATAACCCTTTTGTGCAAAAATGGGATATGCATTTGAGATAGATACCTGGCTTAGTACATATATCATGATCGATACAGAAACATAAATGGATCGAGCCATTTGTTTTTTTACCCAACAAAAAGGATTTCTATTTTGCATGGCCAATTCTAAATCCTAGAATTTTTACAATAAATTAGATAGGGAACTAGTATAGTTCCCTATCAAAAATCTGTTGTCATTGTACTGGAATAGTCCTATTCCAATATAGGACTAATATCTTGAACAGGTAAAAATATCAAAAAGTCATTAAGATTGAAAATGATCCTTTTTATTTTAGAAAGCAAAAGGGTTCTTATGGAATTGATATAAGAAATCAAATAAGTTCTTCATTCATTCATTGAATGATAAATTACTACAAGCGAAGGAGATACACGATTTAAATAATGGAAGATCCAATATTTCACAATAGTATCTAAAATAACTGGAAAAGTAGAAACAAGACCAAATATAATCTGATCCTTATATGCCAACCCAAAATCGTTGTAGACCGAGCCAATTAGGAGTTCCCAACCGTGAGTTGAATGAAATCCAATTCCTAAATCAGTAACTAAAAGAATTGAGAAAGCTTTTATTGTGTCACTTAAGTTAGATAGGAATTCTTGACCCCATGAATTAAGAATGATAAGTTCCTCATTACCCAGAATAAAATAACCACTTAAAATACTGAAACAGATTATATTTGTTGAAAAATGCAAAAGGATATGCAGATTATATTCATTGCATGTTTTAACTAATTGGATCGTTTCCTTGTGGATTCCTATATGGAGTTTTTTTATATATGTTTCCAAGTCCATTTCTTCTAACAGAAAAAGGTCTTCGAATTCTATGAATCTTTCTAGAACATGTTTCTCTTGAATTCTATTCAAGAGAGTTTCGGATTGACTAGTATTCCACCAATTACTAATCAGAAGTTCCAAACATTTTTGAAATGCAAGAAAGACTGACCAGGGCAAAAATGCTATAGATGCAAAATATGGGAGAGAAGACAATGTTTTCTTTTTTTTCATTTTGGATTTGTAAATGAAATACTTAATCAACCTCCTTTATCCAATGACTCTAAAGGATATTGATTTCTTTGATTGAAGGAAACACGAGTTTTCTAACAAGCACGGTATAGAATCTAGGGATCTATTCTTATTTTCTTTCGATTCTAAATTAGTTTTTAGATTTTGAAGATCTAGAAAGAGTATAGAAATAGAATAAAGGTTCTTTTTTTTTTTTACTGTTTCGAAGTCTTTCACCATGCTGTATAGCCAAAACTAAGAAAACCAAGATATCAATTCAAAATCTTGTACCTCACAGGATTTCTCACGAAAATCCTGTTCTCTACTTCATCAATTTATTAGTTCTACTTTTTTTCTAGTAGCAATTTTCTAGTATACCAGGATGGGGTTGGAACCCACACCTACGTATACGAGCTATATCTGGATATATAAAAAATAGTATACCAAAAATTTCTTCTTTTCTGAATTGATTATTAAATTCGAATCTACTTATTCGAATTTCTTATAGTAATATTCATTGTAATTTCATATACGTATTTCTCTTTTTCTATGTTCTACTTTTTTTTATTTTATTCTATGTGTGTTTTATTCGGTGTGAATCGGGGAAACAAGGGAAACGAAAATCGAAGAATGGAATATGTTTTGTTCAAATGAACATTTAGAAAAGACTTCAATTGGATTCAAAATTGAATCCGTGAATTCCTTCTCTTCTGTCTGAGAAAACTTTGAATTTTGCAATTCATTTCAAAATACTTCAATAGGTACACACAAAAAATAGGCCAATTCGACAGCTTTTTGTTCAATCTCGCGCGGCGTCAAGAAATTCTCATCCGTACGAGTCAAGGGAATAGACCCTTGACCCCTGATTTCCATATAAAGTACACGACGCGAATAAAAGCCCTCTTTATCCTCAATTCTGATTGATTGAATATCTTTCATAAGGAAGCGAAGAAAGATGCGACGATTTAATCCAGGGAATCCCCAACGAAAAATACAAACTATTCCTTTTTTTCTATTAAATTGGTCATAACCATTACCTACATTCCAAAAAATTATGCACCACAAGTAAGAACTCATGAATAGACCTGCAATCCCGTAGAAAGACATTACGATTCCTTGGGGAAAAAAAAGGATTTCTTGAGATGGAAATACGGATATGAGATTTTTATCAAGATAACTGGAAGTTCCAACCACTAAGAATCCTAGTGAACCTAAAAAAAGGATAAAAGACCAAAAAAAATTACTTGTTTTTCGAGACCCCCTTAGAAATTCTATCCATATATCTTTTGATCGCCAATTCATATTCATACTATACTAGATCCAGTTGCATTCGATTGAAATTCAGATAATAACCCAAAATTGACTTTCTTTTTCTTGAGCCTCAAGAAACTTTTATCAACCAGCATTTCGAATTGATTAGATAGAATAGATATTAGCACTCTTTGAAAACTACCAATTACTCTAAATTATGTAGAGTAATTGGTAGTTTTCTTTCCTATTTATTCAAAATATTCGCTGATCCACCTTAAATTAACTATACTCGGTAGATCTAGGCTCTATACAATATTATTTTTTTGTACATAAAAAAAGAAAAAAATAATTGAAAATGCCGGAAAAACGAGGCCTATTAAAGGTACAAAAATAGAAGGTAAATTAAGATCTGTCATAGAAAGGATGTCTCGATTTGAATTTTATATTCGTATATATCTATATTTCAATTTCTTTGTTTTTTTTTTCTTTTGATCATATGTTCCTTATGATCCGCTTATTGAGGAAGATCATTGCTTTTTTGATTTCTAGTTTCCGTATCGAACAACAATTCAGAAGGATCGGAATCTTCCTCCACTTGAAAATCCTCTGTAGTTTTTTGATCCTACCTAGTCTTTGAATTTGAATCAGAATCACTGATTTCGATCAGTACTATATCCCCCACGTGTATACGATTATGACATATATTGCCCTAGAGATAACCCAGAACGATTTGACTATTATGATCCAAACGCATGTGGAATAGGATATCTTTGATCAGTTCCACAATGGTTCTTTTTTCCCTCTAAAAAGAAAAAAAAATAGGAATTCAGGATTTAATTCATTTCGTTTTAGTTCGGCGAAAAAGGAAAAATTTTATGAATTCTTATTTGCTTAGGTTCAAATCTGACGAGAATAGTATTCTACGACTAAAAACTCGTTTATTCGCAAACCGATTTCTTTCCTATCTATTATTTGATGTACTCGTCCTTCATTGTTTTTTGAAATAGTCAAATGTTTTGGTAATGTATTTTTTTTAGATGACTTAATAGATTTTTGAATCAGGTCAAAAGATGTTTCATTATCTTTTGTAGTAATAATATCTCTGGGTTTGCAACGATAACTTGGTATATCAACTATATGACCATTAACTAAAATGTGTCTATGGTTCACCAATTGCCTAGCTCCAGGAATAGTTGGAGCCATACCCAATCTAAAAAGGATATTATCCAAACGCATTTCAAGTAGTTGTAACAAAACTTGACCTGTGGATCCCTTGCTTTTTCCAGCGATATGCATATATCGAACTAATTGTCGTTCTGTCAAACCATAATGAAAACGTAATTTCTGTTTTTCTTCTAAGCGAGTACCATATTGTTTTTTTTTTTTACTAAAAGTAATTGATTCTTTTTTAGGATCAAATTGGAATTGATATTTTTTTTTTTGAATTAGTCCTGGTAAAGTTCGCAGACGACGTATTTTTTTGAAACGAGGTCCTCGATAACGAGACATAAAGATTCCTCCTTTTTTCTTTTATTTTTTATGAGAATTTCATTTTATACAATAAATCGAAATGAAAACTACACTAAAGGATAAACAAAACAAGATCAACTAAAGGAAAATACTCAAAAAAAGACGTTGTATCACCATAGGGATTTTTTGCATCTAGATTTTTTGGATTGAGAGTTGAGGCTCTCTCTTTTTTCTGTAGAGATTTTATTCCTATACTTTCAATTAATCTTTTTTTTATGAAATGAAAAATTTCATATAAGAAATCATAGATATAGATCAAAATTGTATTCACTTAACCTTAACTGAAAACTTTTTTTTCGTTCTTAAAAAGAAAATCACTGAGATAAAATAAAACAAAATATATCCTATATTTCTATAGGAACATATTTTTTTGATACATATCATCTTTCTTTTACTTCAAAAAAGATCAAGAATTTTTTGATCAATTCGAAAATGAGAATACGGCAGTAACATGCAAGTAGATCAATTATACAAATTTTTGCTCAACCTTTATCTTAAATTAACACCATGATATTAAATGGAAGTGAAACTTCATAATATTTGAAGTCGATAATATATAAGATCAAAAAAATAGACACCAAAGATTCCTATTTCTTTGGACTCTATTTTTTTTTGTCGAATTCTAGTTAGAATTCAAAGTTTCCATACCGCTGACAAAATTCAAAACTCATTGCCTATTCTTTAGTCTACACATCAACTGTCTACTCATTTCTTTTTTTTTTGAATTACCCTTTTTTCTTTATTTATTTACTATATTATTGAAGAATAAAAATATATTCGTACTAATTCAGAATATAGTAATTAGGTTTTGAAACCTAGAATAAAAAGGCCTTTCTTTGAATCTAAGAGACTAATTCTCTTATTAAGTACAAACATATCCTGAATAATTTCGATAAATTCAACAGTTCTTTCTGGTTTGGCTGGTTTGGAAAAATGAATGTGGTATTTTACTAAGATTTTTCTTTTTATTTCATTGAAATAAATCAGTTCTTAGAATGCACTTCATTTCAGAATTGAACTTTCGCTTTAACAAATTCTTCTTCATATAATATGAAGAAAATGTAATCCGGTTTTTCACTTCATAAAAGAAAAATACGTGGGACGGAAGGATTCGAACCTTCACAATAACGGGACCAAAACCCGTTGCCTTACCGCATTGGCGACGTCCCCTTCCCATTTTGATTCAAACCTAGTAGAGATTATTAATTTTTTTTTTATAGAGTAAGACAGAATGAATGCTGTAACCAAGGGATTGGTTATTAGAATGATCAACTATTATTCTAATGCTTCAAGATCAGATTATGACGTGTACCAAGGGCTATAACTTTGGTACGATTCTCGAAATTCGTACGGTTCTCAAAAAAATCAATCAAAAATTAAGGATACTCCCTCCCTTTACTACTTCCTATCGAAATAGTCGTCCGTTACATTAGCTTATTATATGTACCTTTTCTATCAGTGTCAAATTACCCGAAAATTCTAGATGTCGACTCAAAATTATGGAGTCTTCTAAATATAGAATGATAAAATAATCATTCAATCCAAAAAATAGCATTGTGAATATTCAAAAATATTCTATTTCAAGATGTCAATATGACCATATCACATATATTGATATGGTCATATTGACCAATGTTTAGTAAAACAATTTTGAGTAACATTGAGTAAAAAAATTGTCTTTTAGTGAGAATTTCGATTCTCAAAATTATGAATCAATCCATAAAAATAGCATTTTGAATCAAAAAAAAAACATTGTTAATATTAGCCCACTTAGCTCAGTGGTTAGAGCATCGCATTTGTAATACGATAGTCATCGGTTCAATTCCGATAGCGGGCTTTTTTTTCTTTTTTTACAGGATTTAGGATAAAAAAAGATGTCATATGACAATATAAATATATTGATATATGACATCTTTTTTGTCAAGTAGTTTTGTAAAACTATGTTACTAAAACAAATTTTTTAGTAAGTCGTAGTAAATCAATTTCTTTTTCATTTAGAAACAAAATGGGCTTTTAGTGAGAATTTCGATTCTCAAAATTATGAATCAATCCATAAAAATAGCATTTTGAATCAAAAATTAAGGATACCCCCTCCCTTTACTATTTCCTATCGAAATAGTCGTCGGTTACATTAAGTTATTCTAATGATGTTTTCTATCATTGTCAAGTGATCCGACAAATTCTATCAAAATTATGGAGTCTTCTAAATATAGAATGATAAAATAATCCTTCAATCCAAAATGAATATTAAAAAATATTCTATTGTCAAGATGTCAATATGACAATATCACATATATTGATATTGTCATATTGACCAATGTTTTAGTACTTTTTCATTTAGAAACAAAATGGGCTTTTAGTGAGAATTTCGATTCTCAAAATTATGAATCAATCCAAAAAATAGCATTTGAAACATTGTTATTATTAGCCCACTTAGCTCAGTGGTTAGAGCATCGCATTTGTAATACGATAGTTATCGGTTCAATTCCTATAGCGGGCTTTTTTTCTATCAATTTTTACCATGGAAAAGGGAATATCCTACTGCTAAATTCTGCTTAGTTTCTTTTCCTTTAGGTAAAAAAAAGGAGATGTTTTGAATCCTTGAATCATAGTCAACTCCCAATTCAAGATCAGATTATGACGTGTACCAAGGGCTATAACTTTGGTACGATTCTCGAAATTCGTACGGTTCTCGAAAAAATCAATCAAAAATTAAGGATACTCCCTCCCTTTACTACTTCCTATCGAAATAGTCGTCGGTTACATTAAGTTATTCTAATGATGTTTTCTATCAGTGTCAAGTGATCCGACAAATTCTATCAAAATTATGGAGTCTTCTAAATATAGAATGATAAAATAATCCTTCAATCCAAAAAATAGCATTGTGAATATTCAAAAATATTCTATTTCAAGATGTCAATATGACAATATCACATATATTGATATGGTCATATTTACAATGTTTAGTAAAACAATTTTGAGTCAAATGAAGTAGAGTAGATAATTAGCTTATTATATTTTTTAGATTATTAATTATCTTGATAATTCATATAATATGAAGAAAATGTAATCCGGTTTTTCACTTCATAAAAGAAAAAAACTTGGGACGGAAGGATTCGAACCTTCGCAATAACGGGACCAAAACCCGTTGCCTTACCGCTTGGCGACGCCCCATTCCCATTTTGATTCAAACCTAGTAGAGATTATTAATTATCTTGATAATAATTATTGTTGTCAGTAAAAATATATCAAGAGTTTGATTGAATATCTTCACTTCCATACATCAAAACGAAAGTGCTCAATATATCAAAGAGGCTTTGAAATCACTTGTATAATATACCTATAGAACTATATAGGATAGTTGTGTATAAAGATAAAAAAGGGACAAAAAAGAAATCGAACATTTTCTTTTCCTTTTTTTGTTTTTGGAGAAAGCGAGAAATTCTCATTCTAGAGAATCTATAGAGAAAAAAGCCCGTTCTCGGTGTCGAACCGATGACCATCGCATTTGTAATGCGATGCTCTAACGCATGAACCAAACGGGGCTCACATAAGAAAATGACTATCGATAGAAATTCCCATGAAAAAATATTTCACTTTTTTCCTTCGAAACGTTGATATGGAACATCTAAAATTTTATTTAGGCGAGAATCTCTCACATAGATGACTGTCCCTTAAAAAGGTCTCTTAAAATCAGAGATTTAGATAGACCTCTCTAACTCGATTTTTCATCAACTTAAGACGGACTGACTTCCTAAAAAAAACTTTTCCACTTCTATCCCGAGGTCCTTAATACTCCTTTTTGAACATGAAATTCAAAGGATGATAAAAAAAACAAAGAAAAACGAAAAAACTGTGATACAAGCTTTTAGTATTCCCAAATCTGTTTTACGATTTATTTTATCTTAAGAATTTGATCTACCTTTTTTGAAAAAGGTGGATCAAATCTACTAGTTACAGAAGATTTGGGAATGAGTTGGATATCTTAAGTATTGGAATCCCTTTATTTTGAGTTTGTCTAAAGATCTAGATCTAAGAAAAAGAACTATCCTACTCCTACCTAATAAGTCCTATCTACCATCATAGCAAATGATGTAGTACAGAGAATACTTCTTCTCGGAGGTATTCGATCAGTTTATGTAGTCAAAATCCATCTGATGATGCAAATTCAAAAATAATTGACGGATAAAGTGATATTCGTTGCAAGGTAAACCATCGTCTCTTAGATTTATTCAGCCGATTCTATTCTAGAGAAAGGTCAACGATAGATAGACTTAGACAATAACCTTAGCTCTCATTCTTGGAAATCATACTAGCCCTTTCCCTATATTGTATTTTCAAATTATAGAAAAAGATTTGCGAAACCAAAAGTTATCGGTTCAAATCCAAGGAAGGCCCTTTTCTCCTAAACTCAAATCTTATGCTTTGTTTTTCAAAACAACAGCTAGTCAGAATATGCAAATACATATTATTTTAACACATGTAGATAATAATAGAGAGAATATAGGATAGAATAGGATAGAATCCCAAATTTGATTGATCATTCTATAGAATAGAATTAAGATATTGTATGAAAGGAGAAATCCTTGTATTCTTATTCTCAAATGAGAATGGAGAGAAGGATTTTTGATTTTGGAAAAACATGAAGAAAAAGAAGGATTTTGAAACCTGTTTTTCTCATTTTTCCCTTATCTTAAAAAAATAATTCACAAAATTATCTAATCTACAAAAACGAAATCTTTTTTATGCTTCATTTCTTTAGTTTAATCTGTATCTGTCTTAATTCTGTCCTTTATCCGAGTAGTTCTTTCTTCGCCAAATTGCCTGAAGCTTATGCGATTTTCAATCCAATTGTAGATATTATGCCTGTTATACCTCTACTCTTTTTTCTCTTAGCTTTTGTTTGGGCAAGCTGCTGTAAGTTTCGATGATTTAGTCAATATTTTACTAAATCAATTCGAAAAATGGATAATAAAAGCTGCCTTATATTTTTTATGAAGGTTACTTCCAAAGAGTTCTTTCCAAAATCGAAATGAATATGCAATTCATCATTGCAGCAAAAAAAATGGAATCAGCTTTTTGATTTTGATCTGTCTGTTCTGATCTTCCAATGAGTATAAATCTTTCGGTTTCGAAAATAGCGAATTCTTAATAAATACGAGAAAAAAATTCTTAAAAAAGAAAAAATCTTTCTTTTTTGAACATAAGAAAACAAGGGTTTGTATATCGTAAGGAAAGGTAACTTATTCCCTAAAAAACAAAAAAAAATCTTGAAGATTTTAGAATGCTTACTCTCAAACTTTTTGTTTACACAGTAGTTATATTCTTTGTTTCCCTTTTTATCCTCGGATTTTTATCTAATGATCCAGGGGCGTAATCCTGGGCGTGAGGAATAAAACCAAAAGATTCTTAGTTTTTCTTCACTTTTTTTTGAATTAATATTTCAAAAAATTTCTTATGATACAATCAGAGGGATTTTGATTCCTCTGAATTCAAAAATATTAAATCATAAGAGAGAGCGGAAAGAGAGGGATTCGAACCCTCGGTACAAATAACTTGTACAACGGATTAGCAATCCGCCGCTTTAGTCCACTCAGCCATCTCCCCCAAATTCATGAAAAATCAATGATTTTATCTGTGTTGGGGATATGATATATGAAATAAAGATTGAGAAAAAATTCTTGTTTTTCTATTGTATTTGATTAGAAAGAAAAAGTAACAACTGTAGTAGATTAGGAAATCTACTTTAATTAGGATTAGGAAATCTACTTTCCCTGTATTATATTCTTGAATATATAATATTCAAATTCATATCTACTAATCAAAAAAGGATTTTGAATTACTTTCTTTGTTTTACTTCATTTTCTTTTTTACGGAACCCCAGCCTGGTCTGGTTAAATACTGACCAGGCCTTTTTTTTCTCTATCCCTAGTTGAAGGAATCCCTGATGGGTCATCAGGACCAAACTCTTTTTGGATATCAAAAAGAAATCAAATATATTTTTTTTTTTCAAAAAAAATGTTTCTTGTTGAAACAGCAACAACAATAGAAATTCTCATTTTCATATTTCTGTGCCATCCTTCATACCTAGAAGGATGATTATTACTAAATTACTAAATAGAATTCATTTTTGCATTCTATATCCCATTCCTTTTTTTCTTTTTTCAATTCAAAGATAACTCTTTATTTAGTTAGTCAGGAATCAAAACATATGAAAACGTTTCATATATGAAACGCGGTTTCTTTGTTATATGAGATATAGTGAGTTCGAAATAGAAGAACATTTTTCGATCAAATTGATATAAAACTTTAATAGAATTCCTTATTATAAGATCAGATCTATCTGATCAAATATGTGGGATTCGTAGTGAAGTTGAAAAAACGTGAAAAAATCTAAACATAGAAAAAATCTATCATTTTGATAGTCGACCTTTCATAAAGGATTCATACATATGGAATCAAAACCTTTGTTTATTGAGTAATGACTTATTAACAAATAAGTCATGTAACTAGCATATAATATAATTCGATATTTTTATGTTATATTCAACATATATATTGAATTTTTTTTTTTCAAAAAAGTGCAACTCGATTTATTTGATTGATTTTCTTACGTGCAAACGAAATACATAGCAAAGTCGTAAAATCTTACGATTTGAATGCTATCTTTATCCTATTTCATTTTTTTATTCGACAAATAGTGTATATATGCTATATAATGAACATATAGCGGGTATAGTTTAGTGGTAAAAGTGTGATTCGTTCTATTGAAAAACTTAAAAGTTAAGGGATCAAAAAGGTTTATTTCTATTTATATAAATATATATTTATTAATATATATATAATATAAGTATATTATAATATTTTTTTAATTAATTATATATATATTAATATATTAATAATATATAATTAATAATATAAATATATTATATATATAATTATATAATATAATTTAATAATATATATTATAATATATTAAATTAATAATATTAATATTATAATTAATAAAAATATTATTATTAAATAATATATATAATTGA
>JAMFTS010002293.1:0-24760 GCA_028095005.1 Rhynchospora pubera | reverse complement strand
CAAATTCCCCTGGGGGTAAGGTAAAAAGTTGATAATATTTTCTCAAGAAACCTAATGATGAATTACCCCAGGTCAAGAAACCTAAGATGAATTCTCCGTGTTTATCAAGAAGCCTAGGGTTAAGGAAGAATTAACCCTAGAATTATCCAGGGTCGATGCCCGAGCGGTTAATGGGGACGGACTGTAAATTCGTTGGCGATATGCCTACGCTGGTTCAAATCCAGCTCGGCCCATTATTATTGTTTTATGAACAATAATGCTGTTCTATGAATACGTATATTAGAAATTAATATAATTGATTTATCCTCTTTTTATATTTGGCATTTCCTTTTCTTTAAGGACTTCAAGAAAAGGAAATGCCAAACCATCCATTCCATTCATTCATTACATGAATGAGAAGAGTGCATGTATGTATACATATTCTACATACATTCTCATTCATTTTTCTTTCTAAGAATGGAACGTTTTTTAAGTTCAGTAATACCTTTCATAAAGTCTCATGAAAAAAGAAAAAAAGAAAAGATTACTAGTAATCTGTGTCACTAGTACTATGATATATATCATATGTGAAAAGGGGATATATATCAATATACCCTTTTGTAAAAAAGGTACAGCTAAATGGAATGGTATTCCATTTATACTTGCTTCGCTGGGATTGTAGTTCAATCGGTCAGAGCACCGCCCTGTCAAGGCGGAAGCTACGGGTTCGAGCCCCGTCAGTCCCGAACTAGAATCCGAAAAATTTATTGAATTTTTTTTCCTTTCTCGTGGAAAAAGGGAAGCATAAAACAAGCAAGATCTCTTTTTTAATAATTATGGGAATGAATATCTCTTTTGTTTTCGTTTCGTATTTTTCAACCACATAAATATCGATGCAGAAATCTTATTTTTTTGACTATTATCTATTGATTGATACGGTAATGATTTCTCATATACTGATTTTTCGAATACTATCAAAGACTATATTTAGTCTTTGATTTATACCATCAACACTCCTTTTTTTTTCAACTGTTCTTGATCAACGAAATTATCCCATTTTACTATGATATACAAGTTTGATTCATTTTTTTTGATAAAAAATCAACTTTGTATAATTACCTTCAAAAACAAAGTAGTTTGAATATTAAACTAAACTTCTTTGAGTTTTTAGTTCCGATTTTTTGTATATGCTCTACTATTCTCATTCAACTAGTAGACTAAAATTTGGAATGTATGCATTTCATTCCAAATCCGAAAAAGGAGAGACTCACTAAAATAAAAGAGAAGGCCAAGAAATAAGCCTTTTCAGTGAATTTCTTTCTTGGAATATTTGATTTTTTGTGTATTCTTTCTCCCATGGTACTTCGAGTCTTTTTTTTTGATATGTGTATAACTGACTATAGGATTTGAGTCATATAAAAATGCTTAATTGTATTAATTTCTAATTGAAAAAGCAAGGAAAATTTTTTGAAGATTAAAGAAGACAGACAGTAAGTTCTAGAACACAAAAAGTGGAAAAGGTTTCAAATCCAATAAAAAAATCCCATTCTCAAATTAGTATGGGTAAAAAAAAGATCTTCCTATGTTATACGATTGAATTCTCAATGATGAATTGATTTGATAGATCAGATATCCTTTATTATGAATAAAGGATCCAATTCAATATTATCAGGATGCAAGCCATCTTTTAAAAATTTCTGTATTTATAGGAGCTCAATATCTCCTCTCTATGGGATTACATCCCGACCGAGTTATTGCGAAAACAAAAAAAGGGAAAAATGAGATTATGGAAGTCAATATTCTCGCATTTATTGCTACTGCACTGTTCATTCTAGTTCCTACTGCTTTTTTACTTATTATCTACGTAAAAACAGTCAGTCAAAATGATTAAATTGAATCAAACTTGATTTGGAAATCTTATCCATCATTAAAAAAATAAAAGAAAGCTTTCAAAAAAAAAAAAAAAGAATCCCAAGTTTTAACTAAAACGAACGCGAATTCTCTACTGCGAAAGAAAGAACTATATTCTTTCGCAGTAGAGAATATTCCCTACTATAGGTTATTTTCGATTAATGACGTTAGGAATTTTTTGGTTCAAAAATTTCCTATCTATCATGTCTAGATTTTGGTTTTAAAATACAACGAAACTAGAATCAATCCTTGATTATGGAATCAAATGAATTATTATTCATTATTTTTTTCTATCCTATGAAATACCGTATTCTTTTCAGTGGTATCTTGTGAAAGAGAGACAAGCTTTTATAAAGCTTTGCAAGAAAAAGGATCCATCCATCAAACAATTGATATTATTTGATTACTCAATCGATTTCTCAATAAATTCTCTTAACTAAAGTCCACTCCTTCCCCATACTACAAGTGAAAGTGAAAATGTAAAGACTACCATTAAAGCAGCCCAAGCAAAACTGACTAAATCCATATGAATTGTTCTCCTATTTCTATGAAGTAAATATTCGATTATTGATCAATAATCATAATCAAATTTTTAGTATAGTAAAGAGTCAAAAAAAGATTCTGATTTCTATTTATAAGGCTGTTGAGAAACCAATAAAAAAATATATTGTGCTTCGAATATATAGAATTCCTCATGAAATTAGAAAACCTTAAGGACAGATAATTTTGCCGTACAAACTTTTTTTTTGAAAAAAACCCAAATGGATTATAAAGATACATAACTATCATTATTGTAGACTTTCCATATTTTTTATTTTACCTAAGCTTATTGCCTCTCTTTTTATGAAAGAGAGAAAGGCTGTTACTAAAACTCTTAAACCTATTTCTTGATTTTTTTGAATTCCACTGGATAAGTTTTTGATTTTGTCGAACTAGGAATTAGAAAAATCCAGTATCAACAAATTGGATTTTAAGAATAACATATAGAAAACGGAATTCTAAGTATCTTGTTGAAAAGGCGACACCCAGATTTGAACTGGGGATAAAGGATTTGCAGTCCCCTGCCTTACCGCTTGGCCATGTCGCCAAATGCAATCCAAAATTCATCAAAAAGATTCAATTTTTTTTTCTTTAATCCATTAATTTTGTTTATTTCTTTCCGAAAAAGAAGGAGAGTTCTATTTTGTATTGGATTTATTCAAAATAGATCGTTATCTTCGATCAATTCTATTTCAAAACGCATACTCTTTAAATGAAATGAAGAACTTCTTCTTTTGATCTTTTCAAGAATTCTTGAAAGGATCAAAAAGGATTTTCGGTGATAGATTCCAAAATTTAGGTCAAATTAGAACCATTAACTAGAATTTGATTTTGAATAATAATCATTATTCATTTTATTTCGGATTTTTTGATTTGTTATCTTAAAATAACAAAGAATTCTTAAATTGATATTATATCTTCAATTGCATATCGTATCTTTAATACGATAAACAAAATCAAATTGATATACAATTGATCAGTATCAATTGCTTGAAAAAATCAAGCCTTTTTCTCCTTTTCAATTCGAAATTTTGAAAATGAGGAATTCGAATTCAACATTCATTTATATGTAATGTAAACCCCAGAATAGAAATAATTACATAGATTCTAAGTAAGAATCTTACTTATGCATATACTATCCCAAACTAGAGAGAATTTTTTGCACCGTATCGAATGTATTGAATACAATAACTATATGATCTAGTTCGAACTCTGTTGTTCCAAATGCAATTCCAAAAAAATTGGAATATGCAGATGAATAGATAACTATACCAACATGCCCTTACAAAATACTATTTGATTAGTATAATCATTTTGTTATGCAATTCAATACTATTTTATCAATTCTAGGAATTGAATATGTTATTCTTAGTAATAAGAAACTATTACGATAAATAAATAAGATTCCTATTACGATAAATAAATAAGATTTTCCGAATTTTTTTGAACATCAAGTTTTACATGATTTAGTAAAGAGAATAGAAATTTGATCATTACTAGATCGATCTTAGGGGTCGATGAATAATGAGCAACTAATGGGATTTTTTTCGTGAAAAAGAAAGCTTCAGATCAAGATAAGATGATCCGAATGAAAACGAGGGGATGTCCACAATACCTGGGTTTAATCAGATACAATTTGAGGGTTTTTGCAGATTCATTACTAAAGGCTTGACGGAAGAACTTGATCAGTTTCCAAAAGAAAAAATGGAAGATATAAATCAAAATCTGGAATTTCAATTATTTGTGGAAAGATATCAATTGATAGAACCCTTGATAAAAGAAAGAGATGCTATCTATGAATCACTTACATATTCTTCAAGAATATATGTACCCGCAGGATTAATTCGAAAAATCAGTAGAAATATGCAAGAACAAACCGTTTTTATAGGAAATATCCCTATAATGACTTCCCTAGGAACATTTATTATAAATGGAATATATAGAACTGTGATCAATCAAATATTGCAAAGTCCTGGTATTTACTACCGTTCAGAATTGGATAATAAGGGAATTCCTGTCTATACCGGGACTATAATATCAGATTGTGGAAGAAGGTTCAAATTAGAAATGGATAGAAAATCAAGGATATGGGCGCGTGTGAGTAGGAAACAAAAGATATCTATTTTAGTTCTATTATCAGCTATGGGTTTGAATCTGAAAGAAATTCTAGAGAATGTTTGTTACCCTGAGATTTTTTTGTCTTTCCTGAATGATAAGACAGAAATACAGATTAGTTCAAAAGAGAATGCGATTTTGGAGTTTTATAAAAAATTTTCTTCTATAGAAGAGGAAGATATGGAATTTTCAGAATTCTTATATCAAAAATTATATCATGAATTTTTTGAAAGAAAATGCGAATTAGGAAGGATTGGCCGACGAAACATGAACCGGAGGCTAAATCTTGATATACCCCAGGATAATCTATTTTTGTTACCACGAGATGTATTGGCTGCTGCGGATCATTTGATCGAAATCAAATTGGAAATGGGTCACTTGATGAAATGAATCACTTGAAGAATAAACGTATTCGTTCTGTAGGAGATCTCTTACAGGATCAATTCAGATTGGCTCTCTTTCGTTTAGAAAAAACGATCGGAATACTATATCTTTAGCAATCCGTGATGAGAAATGGGTATCAAGTCCTCAAAAGTTGGTAAGTTCAACTTCATTAACAACTACTTATGAATCGTTTTTTGGCCTTCACCCCTTATCGCAAGTTTCAGATCAAACTAATCCATTAGCACAAGTCGCTCATGGACGAAAATGGAGTTTTTTGGGTCCTAGAGGGTTGACGAGTCGAACTGCTAGTTTTCGGATCCGAGATATACATCCTAGCTACTATGGGCGTATTTGCCCAATTGATACATCCGAAGGTATTAATGTTGGACTTAATGGATCGTTAGCTATTCATGCGAGGATTGGTCATTGGGGATCTATAGAGAGTCCGTTTTATAAAATACCTGAGAAACCAAGAAAAAAAGAAGCACAGATGGTTTATTTATCACCAACTCGAGATGAATATTATATGGTAGCAGCAGGAAATTCTTTGACCTTGAATCGCGGTATTCAAGAGGAAGAGGTTGTTCCCGCTCGATACCGTCAAGAATTCCTAACTATTGCGTGGGAACAGATTCATCTTCGAAGCATTTTTCCCTTCCAATATTTTTCTATTGGAGCTTCCCTTATTCCTTTTATCGAGCATAATGACGCAAATCGAGCTTTAATGAGTTCGAATATGCAGCGCCAAGCAGTTCCACTTTGTCAGTCCGAGAAATGTATTGTTGGAACTGGATTAGAAGGCCAAACGGCTGTAGATTCGGGGTTTTCAGTTATAGCTGGACATCCGGGAAAGGTCTTTTTTACTGATAATCACAAGATCCTTTTATCAAGGAATGGGAATATTTTAAGTATTCCTTTAGTTAAGTATCAAGGTTCCAACAAAAAAACTTTGATCCACCAAAAATCCCGGGTTCAGAGAGGTAAATGTTTGAGAAAAGGTCAAATTTTAGCAGACGGTGCCGCTACAGTTGGTGGGGAACTCGCTTTAGGGAAAAACATATTGGTAGCTTATATGCCATGGGAGGGTTACAATTTTGAAGATGCAGTACTAATTAGCGAACGTCTGATATATGAAGATATTTTTACGTCTTTTCACATTCGGAGATATGAAGTTAAGACTTATGTGACAATTGAAGGCCGTGAAATAATCACTAAGAAAATACCTCATCTGGAGACTCATTTCCTCCGCAAGCTAGATAGGAATGGGATTGTGATGCTGGGATCTTGGGTAGAAAAGGTGATATTCTAGTAGGTAAATTAACGCCAATGATGGAGGATGAATTGGTACCAGAGGATAGGTTATTAGGAGCTTTATTTGGTAATGATTTAGGCACTACAAAAGAAACTTCTCTAAGACTGCCTATAGGGGGAAGAGGTCTCGTTATTGATACGAAATGGATTGAGAAGGACGATTCGAGTGGTATTTTAGAAATGATTTCTGTATATATTTTACAGAAACGTAAAATCAAGGTAGGTGATAAAGTAGCTGGAAGACATGGCAATAAAGGTATCATTTCCAAGATTTTGCCTCGACAAGATATGCCCTATTTGCAAGATGGAACACCTGTTGATATGGTCTTCAATCCTTTAGGAGTACCTTCACGAATGAATGTGGGACAGCTATTTGACTGCTCGCTTGGATTAGCAGGGGATCTGCTAAAGAACATTATCGAATAGCACCCTTTGATGAAAGATATGAGCAAGAGGCTTCGAGAAACTAGTCTTTCTGAATTATATGAAGCCAGTAAACAAACAAAAAATCCATGGGTATTTGAGCCTGAATACCCTGGAAAAAGCAAAATATTTGATGGAAGAACAGGAGATCCTTTTGAACAACCCGTTCTAATAGGAAAGTCCTATATTCTAAAATTAATTCATCAAGTTGATGATAAAATTCATGGGCGTTCTACTGGGCCTTACTCACTTGTTACACAACAACCCGTTAGAGGAAGGGCTAACCGAGGGGGACAACGAGTAGGAGAAATGGAAGTTTGGGCTCTAGAAGGATTTGGTGTTGCTCATATTTTACAAGAAATGCTTACTTATAAATCTGATCATATTAGAACTCGTAAAGAAATAATAAATACTATGCTTACTGGAGGAAGAACTCCTAACCCCGACGATGATGTGCCAGAAACTTTTCGAGTACTTGTTCGGGAACTACGATGTTTGGCTCTAGAACTGAATTATTTCCTTGTATCTGAAAAGAACTTCCAGATTCATAGGAAGGACGTGTGATCTGAATTAAGCATCCTTTCAATCTTTTTTTATGATGGACCAGTATAAACATCAACAACTTCAAATTGGACCAGTTTCTCCTCAACAAATAAAGGCTTGGGCGACCAAAATCCTACCTAATGGGGAAATAGTTGGAGAGGTAACAAAACCTCAAACTTTTAATTATAAAAGCAATAAACCAGAAACAAATGGATTGTTTTGCGAAAAAATCTTTGGACCCATAAAAAGTGGAGTTTGTGCGTGTGGAATTTCTAAAGAGATTGGGGCTGAAAAAGAAAACCCAAGATTTTGTGAAAAATGTGGGTAGAATTTGCTAATTCTCGGATACGAAGATATCAAATGGGGTACATCAAACTTGCATGTCCAGTGACTCATGTGTGGTATTTAAAACGTCTTCCTAGTTATATTGCGAATCTTTTAGATCAACCCCTTAAAGAATTAAAAAGCCTAGTATATGCGGTGTGTGATTTGATCAAAATTCTCATTTGACAGGTTCGAATTGAGAAACTGTCATCCATTCGATCCATTTGGGATGCCCTTGGTCTGACATGTGTTTTGGAAGAAATAACATGAAACTTAGGATTTTTGGTGTATTCTATACTTCCAATTTGAAGGGGAATTAATCCATGGTCGATTCCGTAATAGATAAACAGGAATAGCTAGTTATACCTTGTGAAAATCGTTTTTCATGAGATTTACCATTCCATCTCTTTCAGAGAAAGATTTTGCTTAATCAAGCAAATTATAGTACGGTTACAGGAGTTTATCTATCGCATATATGCTTCAAGGGATATTAAGACATAACCGCCGAGGTGAGTAGGGGACCTAAAAGATTAAATGGAATGAGATATAGACAAATAAATCCCGTATGAATTCAAGAATCAAAAGTCTTGAAGAGACTTCATAAGGGAAGTAGACTACTCAAGAATTTTACATTCTCATTTTTGATAAGTAATTCATTTATCAAATTGAAGTAAAAGAAGAATGAATCAACGAGAGATTTGTTTTTACTGGGAACTTGAGTAAAGAGTAGTTCTTTGTAACGTTTTATCTAAAAAAGTCTAAAAATAAGAAAGAACTCCTTTTTTATTTAGTGCAACTACTTGAGCCGGATGAGAGGAAACCTTCACGTCCGATTTGAAAGGGGGAATCCTATAGGAACCTATCTCGATTGTTCTTTTGCTAGGCCCATAGCTAAAAAACCGATTTTTTTACGATTACGAGGCTTATTCGAATATGAAATCCAATCCCGGAAATACAACATTCCACTTTTTTTTAGTACCCGAGGCTTCAAGACATTTCAAAATCGAGAAATTCTGGCAGGAGCTGATGCTATTAGAGAGCAATTAGCTGATTTAGATTTACGAATTCTTATCGAGAATTCATTAGTAGAATGGAAACAATTAGCGAACGAGAAATCTATTGGAAATGAATCAGAAGATATCAAAATTCAAATAAGAAAGAATTTTTTGATTAGACGTATGGAATTAGCTAAACGTTTTCTTCAAACAAATATAGAACCAGAATGGATGATTCTGTACTTTTTACCAGTTCTTCCTCCCGAATTGAGGCCTATTATTCAGATAGATGGGGGTAAACTAATAAGTTCGGATATTAATGAGCTTTATAGAAGAGTGATTATTCGGAATAATGATCTTAGCAGACTATTAGCCTCAAATACCTCTCCGGACACAGATGTTGTAATTTCTCAGGTCAAATTATTACAAGAAGCTGTAGATATACTTCTTGATACTGGGGTCCACGGAGAACCGAAGTGGGATAGTTATAATAAAGTTTACAAATCTTTTTCAGATATAATTGGAGGGAAAGAGGGAAGATTTCGTGAGACTTTGCTTGGGAAACGGGTTGATTATTCAGGGCGTTCTGTTATTGTTGTAGGTCCTTTTCTTTCATTACATCAATGTGGATTACCTCGAGAAATCGCAATAGAGCTTTTCCAACCATTTCTAATCCGCGATTTAATTAGGAAACATTTCGCTTCTACACAGCGACTGCTAAAAGGCAGATTAGAGAGCGCGAAAAAGAACCTATTGTATGGGAAATACTTCGAGAAGTTATGCAGGGGCATCCTGTATTATTAAATAGAGCGCCCACTTTGCATAGATTAGGCATATTGGCCTTCCAACCTATTTTAGTGGAAGGGCGCGCTATTTGTTTACACCCATTGGTTTGTAAGGGTTTTAATGCAGACTTTGATGGAGATCAAATGGCTGTTCATTTACCTTTATCTTTGGAAGCCCAAGCGGAGGCTCGTTTACTTATGTTTTCTCATATCAATTTGTTATCTCCTGCTATTGGAGACCCTATTTGTGTACCAACTCAAGATATGCTTATCGGACTCTATGTATTAACCACCGGGAGTCGTCGAGGGATTTGTGCAAATAGGTATAATCGAAATAAGTATAATCTATATACTACAAAAACTGTAAAAATAAACCAGTTGACAATCAAAACAATAGCTATGATACAGAAAAAGAACTTTATTTTTCTAGCTCATATGATGCACTTGGAGCTTATCGGCAAAAAAAAATTGGTTTAGATAGCGCTTTGTGGCTCCGATGGAAACTAGATCCATGTGTTATTGGGTCAAGTGAGGTTCCCATTGAGGTTCAATATGAATCTTTGGGTGCTTCTCATGAGATTTATGGGCACTATCTAATAATAAAAAACGCAAAAGATGAAATCCGGTATATATACATTCGAACCACTCTTGGTCATATTTCTTTTTATCGAGAGATAGAAGAAGCCATACAAGGGTTTAGTCAAGCCCGGTATATTCGTACACTATCGAAACTCAAAAAATCGATTGGGTGATGCTCTTTCTGGTCGGTGAAATTTGATTCGGTTTTTTCTAATTTCACTAGTATCAAAATTTTTGAATGTCTGCATGAATTCGGATTAAAATAAAGGAAATTCTATCTTCAAATCACTGACTCATGTCTATTGTCGAATCCCACTCAGCAAGATATAGAGGTAATTATGACAGAACAACAAGCCTTTTACAATAAAGTCATAAATGGAACTGCTATGAAACGACTTATTAGCAGATTAATAGCTCATTTTGGAATGGGATATACATCCCATATCTTAGATCAACTCAAGATTTTAGGCTTCCATCAAGCCACTGCTACATCTATCTCATTAGGAATTGATGATCTTTTAACAATATCATCGAAACGGTGGTTAGTTCAAGATGCTGAACATCAGAGTTCTCTGATGGAGAAACACCATCATTATGGGAATGTACATGCAGTAGAAAAATTACGTCAATCTATTGAAATATGGTATGCTACAAGTGAATATTTGAAACAAGAAATGAATCCTAATTTTCAGATGAGTGATCCTTCTAACCCAGTCTATTTGATGTCCTTTTCAGGAGCTAGGGGAAATGCATCTCAGATACACCAATTAGTAGGTATGAGAGGATTAATGTCAGATCCACAAGGGCAAATGATTGATTTACCCATTCAAAGTAATTTACGTGAGGGACTCTCTTTGACCGAATATATAATCTCTTGTTATGGAGCTCGCAAAGGAGTTGTAGATACTGCTATACGAACAGCAGATGCTGGATATCTTACTCGTAGACTTGTTGAAGTAGTTCAACACATTGTTGTACGTAGAAGAGACTGTGGTACTATCCAAGGTATTTCCGTGAGCCCTAAAAACGGGATGACAGAAACCTTTTTTGTCCAAACACTAATCGGTCGTGTATTAGCAGATGATATCTATATCGGTCTACGATGCATTGCCACTCGAAATCAAGATATTGGGATTGGACTGATCAATCAATTCATAGCCTTTCGAACACAACCAATATATATTAGAAGTCCTTTCACTTGCAGAAGTACATCTTGGATCTGCCAATTATGTTATGGTCGAAGTCTCACTCATGGTGATTTGGTTGAATTGGGAGAAGCTGTAGGTATTATTGCGGGTCAATCGATTGGGGAACCAGGAACTCAGCTCACATTAAGAACTTTTCATACTGGGGGAGTATTTACAGGTGGGACCGCCCAACATGTACGAACTCCTTTTCATGGAAAAATCAAGTTCAACGAGGATTTGCTTCATCCCACACGTACCCGTCATGGGCATCCTGCCTTTCTGTGTTCTACAAACTTTTATGTAACTATAGAGAGTCGGGATATGATCCATGATTTGAGTATCCCCGCGAAAAGTTTGATTTTAGTTCAAAATGATCAATATGTCGAGTCTGAACAAGTTATTGCTGAGATTCGTACTGGAATATCTACTTTTCCTTTGAAAGAGAGAGTCCAAAAACATATCTATTCAGAATCAGGGGGAGAATTGCACTGGAGTACCGATGTCTACCATACACCTAAACATCCATATAGTAATGTGCATCTATTACCAAAAACAAGCCATTTATGGGTATTAGAAGGAAGTCCTTGCAGATCCGGTAGAGTGTCTTTTTTAGTCCACAAGGATCAAGATCAAATGAATGTTGATTCTTTTTCTGTTGAAGAAAGATTTCTTTCTATTCCTGATCTTTCAATGACTAATAATCAAGTAAGATGTAAAGTGTTGGACACTTCTAGTAAAGGGGAAATTTTGGAACATTTACGAACTGATCAAATCATATCGAATAATCATTCGAATTTCATATATCCTTCTATTCAGGAAGAGAATTTGTATTTCTTGTCGAAAAAGCGAAGAAACCGATTTTTTATCCCATTCAAATACGATAAAGAATCGGAAAAAGAACCAATACCCTATTTTTCGATTTCGATGGAAATACCTATAAATGGTATTTTCCATCGAAATAGTATTCTTGCTTATTTTGATGATCCACGATACAGAATAAGCAGTTCAGGAATTATTCAATATGGAATCATAGAGATGGAGTCAATCATAAAAAAAGAGAATTTGTTTTTGATTGAGGATCAGGAAGTTCCGGAATACCAAACGTTGATTGAGGATCAAGGAATAAAAGAATTTCCGGAATACCACATGTTGATTGAATATCAAAAATATCAAACGTTGATTGAGTATAAAAAAACACAAGAATTGAGTCTGGAAGACCAAACATGGATTGAGGATCAAGAAGTACAAGAATTGAGCCCGGAAGACCAAACATGGATTGAGGATCAAGAAGTACAAGAATTGAGCCCGGAAGACCAAACATGGATTGAGGATCAAGAAGTACAAGAATTGAGTCTGGAAGACCAAACATGGATTGAGGATCAAGAAGTACAAGAATTGAGTCTGGAAGACCAAACATGGATTGAGGATCAAGAAGTACAAGAATTGAGTCTGGAAGACCAAACATGGATTGAGGATCAAGAAGTACAAGAATTGAGTCTGGAAGACCAAACATGGATTGAGGATCAAGAAGTACAAGAATTGAGTCTGGAAGACCAAACATGGATTGAGGATCAAGAAGTACAAGAATTGAGTCTGGAAGACCAAACATGGATTGAGGATCAAGAAGTACAAGAATTGAGTCTGGAAGACCAAACATGGATTGAGGATCAAGAAGTACAAGAATTGAGTCTGGAAGACCAAACATGGATTGAGGATCAAGAAGTACAAGAATTGAGCCCGGAAGACCAAAGGGAAATAGATTCGTTTTTTTTCATTCCCGAAGAAGTCCATATCTTACCAAGATCCTCTTCTATAAAGGTCCGGAACAATAGTATCATTGGAGTAAATACATGGCTTACTTTAAATAAAAGAAGCCGAATCGGTGGATTAGTCCAAGTGGAGAAAACAAAAAAATATATTGAACTCAGAATATTTTCTGGAGATATTCATTTTCCAAGGGAAACAGATAAGATATTTAGGTACAGTGGTCTTTTGATACCACGAGAAACCGGAAAAAAAAATTCTAAGAAATCCAAAAAATGGAAAGATTGGATCTATATTCAAGGGATCACACTTATTAAGAAAAAGTATTTTTTTTCAGTTAGACCTGTAATTCCATATGAATTACCTGATGAGATTGATTTAGCAATGCTCTTCCCTCAGGATCTATTGCAAGAAAAAGACAATCTTCAAATTCGAGTTGTCAATTTTTTCCTTTATGGGGATAACAAGTCAATTCGAATAATTTGTCTCAAAAGTATTCAATTAGTTCGGACTTGTTTAGTATTGAATTGGGACCAAGAACAAAATAGTTCTTCTATAGAAGAAGAGGTTCATGCTGTATTTGTTGAGATAAAGACAAGTTATTTAATTCGCAATTTCATAAAAATTGAGTTACTTAAGCCTACTATTTCATATATTGGAAATAGATATGAAAGAGCAAGTTCAGGATCGATTTCTGAAAATCGATTAGATCGTACCAATATCAATCCTTTTGACTCTAAGACAAAGATTGAATCATTTAGTCAACGGCAAGGAACTATGGGCACTTTGTTAAATCGAAATAAGGAATACCAATCTTTGATAATCTTGTCATCGTCCAATTGTTCTCGAATGGATCGATTCAAAAAGAATACGATTCCAATAAATAGGAATCCCCTATGTATTTTTTGTCAGTTAGGCACTATTTTACCTAAAATAACGAATTTTTATTCATTTACTAATTTAGTAACTCATAATGAGATCTTATTAAATAAATATTTTTTCTCTGCCTATTTTGACAATGGGTTTGATTTTTTTGACAATTTGAAAGAGGTTTTTCTGCTACTGAACATCTTTTCTATAGATATAGAAAATTCTACATTTGATTCATGTTTAATTGTAAGACCTTCTCTTTTGGAGCAGACTGTCGAAGTATTGAATCAAATCTATAATAGATGTAGAATAGTTCAACTTGAACTAGCTGAATACTGTTTAATAGATGAGAATAGAAGAATTTACAATCCCGATGGCTTTTTTTTAAACCCATTCGATTGGAATTGGTACCCCAACTTTCATGACGATAGTTGGGAAGACACATCGACAACAATAAGTCTTGGACAATTTATTTGCGAAAATGTATGTCTATTTCAAGACAAACCATACGTCCAAAAATCTGGTCAGATTGTAATTCTTAATTTGGATTCTTTAGTTATAAGGTCAGCTAAGCCCTATTTGCTCACTTCAGGCGCAACCGTTCATGGTCATTATGGAAAAATCTTTTATAAAGGAGATGTATTAGTTACATTTCTATATGAAAAATCAAGATCTAGCGATATAACGCAAGGTCTTCCAAAAGTAGACCAAATTTTCGAAGTGCGTTCGATTGCTTTAATATCGAAAAATCTCAAAAGGAGGATTGAAACCTGGAATGAATGTATACCAAGAATTCTTGGAGTACCTTGGGTTTTCTTCATTGGAGCTGAACTAACCATAGCCCAAAGTCGTATTTCTTTGGTTAATAAGATTCAAAAAGTTTATCGATCCCAAGGGGTACATATCCATAATAGACATATCGAGATTATTATACGTCAAGTAACATCAAAAGTGTTGGTTTCAGAAGATGGGATGTCTAATGTCTTTTTGCCTAGAGAGTTAGTTGGGTTATTCCGAGCAGAACGAGCAGGACGTGCTCTGGATGAATCAATCTTTTATCGGGCAATCTTATTGGGAGTAACAAAGGCCTCTCTGAATACTCAAAGTTTCATATCCGAAGCAAGTTTTTCAAGAAACTGCTCGAGTTTTAGCAAAAGCTGCTCTGCGAGGTCGTATTGATTGGTTGAAAGGCCTGAAAGAAAACGTTGTTCTGGGAAGGATTTTACCTATTGGTACTGGATTGAAAAAATGTGTACATCCTTCAAGACACGAGAAAAGCTTTGCTTTAGAAAAAAAAACGGAAACTCTATTTGAGTTGGAAATGTTAGATATTATGTTACATCATAAAGAATTATGATGTTCAATAATCTTTATAAGGCAAATTCTGATGAAATGTTATAAAAATCTTGTATTTTTGAGATTTCACTATTCTTTACTTAATATTAAAACGAAAACATATTCATTTTTTTCCTTTCACTATAATTTTTGAATTCAATCTGATTATGGATTTTTGAATCAATCAAGTCAGAATAAATCAAATAAGGAATTCAAAAAGTTGGTTAGGGTTTGTGTCATGCATCAATGGTGAATTACCGGTAGAAGGTTCCATCGGAACAATTATTTATTTCAAGGTACATCGTTTTTGATTCTTAAAAAAAAAAGAAAAAACAAAAAGGAAGTGAGAGAGAAAATGATAAGAAGACATTGGAGCATTAATTTGGAAGAGATGATTGAAGCAAGAGTTCATTTAGGTAATAGTCAAAAGAGTTGGAATCCTAGAATAACTCCTTATATCCTTGCAAAGGGTAAAAACAAACGTAAAGGTATACATATTACAAATCTCGCTAAAACTGCTCGTTTTTTATCAGAAGCTTGTAATTTACTTTTTGATGCAGCAAGTCAAGGAAAAAACATTTTAATCGTTGGTACTAAACAATTACCCGAAAAAATTGCAGATTTAGTAGAGTTGGCTGGAATAAGAGCTCGGTGTCATTATGTTAATAAAAAATGGTTTCGTGGTATGTTAACAAATTGGGTCATTACACAAGCGAAACTTCGTAAGTTAAGGAACTTAAAAGCATCAGAAAAGGAGGGTCAATTCAAGTTTCTTCGCAAAAGAGATGCAGCAATCTTGAAGAGAAAATTAGCTATTTTGCAAAAATACCTCAGCGGAATCCAATATATGAAGGAGTTACCTGATATTGTGATCATCATTGATCAGCAAAAAGAACATATAGCTCTTCGAGAATGTATTACTTTAGGTATTCCGACAATTTGTTTACTCGATACAAATTGTGATCCAGATCTTGTAGATATTCCAATTCCAGCCAATGACAATGATCAAGTTTCAATTCGATTGATTCTTAACAAATTAGTGTATGCAATTCGCAAGGGTCATTCTAGCTTTATAAAGAATCATAAAGATCATTATATAAAATCATTTCAATAAAGAATTATAAGATTCTTGAATAAGAATCTTATTCGAGTATTTTGGTTAATCATTTTATTATTGGCCAACATGATATTGATCCAATTATTATTTTATTTTTGTTGCTAATTATTTTTTTATCTTTAATTACTGAAAATAACGAAATGGAAATTCTTTTATTCTTTATGGACGTTGACAAGATCCTTTCATTTAGAAGCACCTTAGGACGGGGATAGCCTATGGCTCTCATGGGTAGGTTTCAAGAGAACTCCTTTTCTATTTTAAAATAGAAAAAGGCCTTCCTTGGATTTGAACCGATAACTTTTGGTTTCGCAGATATTTTTTGACGATTTAAAAATATAGGGAAAAAGTTAGAGAGAACAACTCTCTTTTGCATTAAAGAGAAACCAGCAATTTGAATTAGTTAGGGTTAAATAAAAATTTATTAATATGAATCGAATCCATGTTGTTTATGAAAAAAAACAAGAGTGGCACTCCTAGAAAAGATAACAACAGGAAAAGACGACTTGTGTATGAAGGAACCATTGTGGACCCGATCAAAGATATCCTTTTCCACGTGCGTTTGGATCATAATAATCAAATCGTTCTGGGTTATCTCTCTGGCAATATACGTCGTAATCATATACTTGTAGTACATGGGGATAGAGTCAAGATCGAAATCAGTGAGTTTGATTCAAAAAGAGGAAGGATTGTGTATCGATTTCCCCGTCCCCGAGTATTCTCTGATGGGATAGAACAAACCAAAGATGATCATAAAGCAATGGAGGATCCCACTTCTCCTAAATCATTGTTGGACCCAGAAAACACAAATCCAATGAGCGGCGATTCCGCAGAGGAAAGAGATAGCAAAGACACAAAGCCTAACCAAGATTAGGCAGATTCCGTTGATTTTTCTGTAAAAGATCTCAGTAAATTTCACAATATTCTTTTCTTTACCTATCGGATAGATATGGACTATTATCGGTTGAACCAATGACTATTCATGATTCCATATGGAATCAATTCCATACTGTTTCTAAATAAAATTAGAAGACTGTCATGATAAAACTTCGTTTGAAACGATGTGGTAAAAAGCAACGTGCGACTTGAAGGACATAATTGTCTGTGGATTTTTATATCCACCATTTTCTATAGTAATGAAGATGCTCTTGGCTCGACATAATCTGTTCTGTTCTGTCAAAAGCCTAATTGATATTAGGTTGTCAGTAAACAGTACATGATGGAGCTCGAGATAAAAAAACTTGATTGTTTATCAAACAGGGGAAAGAATCTAGGGTTAGTGAGAATTAATTAATAAAATTCAACTAATTTAAACCAATCTTTGTAAGTATATTTTTAGTATCGAAATCAAAAAGCGAAAAACCAATTCGAACAAGTAGAAAAAATAAAAAGAAAGGTTGTTGGAAACTGGTAAAACTCTTTTGATCATAAGGTGGAATGGGAGTGAATCCTTCGTATTTGATTTATCAAGAAAAGAAGAAAATAAAAAAAAGGTATGTTGCTTTCCTTTTGACAGGAATAAAGGTTTCCGAAGTAATGTATAAACCCAAAGATTCTAGAAAAAAAATATAAAAAATTCCGGAACAAGAAAACACTATTTGAAATTGTCTCAACAATGGAATTGGTGATATTGACAGATATCAGTAGGTTAGAGATAAGACAAGCAAAAGAGTTTAGAGACAGCTCAAGAAATCAATAAGGATTTTCCTTTTGAACTTTTTCAAAAATATTATTTTTTAACTTGAGTTATGAGTATGAATGCTATTTTTTTTCTGTAATGAAAGGAAAAAGGAGTCTATTTGAATCATAGTCTAATTCATGATTTTCTAATTCAATTTTCCATTCTATTCAGAAATTTTGAACATTTTTCTTGAGCCGTATGAAATGAAAATCTCATATACGTTTCTGGGGGACCTTTTTTTTATCTATATCTATCCCAATGAGCCATCTATCGAATCGTTGCAATTGATGCTAGGTCTCGAAGAGAAGGAAGAGATATTGCAAAACTGGGTCTTTATGACCCAATAAAGAAAAAAACTTATTTAAACGTTCCTGCTATTCTTTATTTTCTTGAAAAAGGTGCTCAACCTACAGAGACTGTTCATGATATCTTAAGGAAGACAGAATTCTTTAAGGAAAGAGGTTTGGGTTAATGAAAGCAAGGAAAGAACGAGATTTCGGTATATAAAAAGAAAAAATATATAAAATCTTAAGTAGGAGAGAAGTAGGGGAGTTTGTATTTCTATTTTTCTAAATATTGAATTTCTATTGACAAATTGTATTTGATCAATACAATATTGTATTGATCAAATATAATTTGATCATAGATCAATAAAATGATTTAGTTCGTTCTCTATCTTTTCTTCACTTTATTCAAACATTCGATTTATTCAAACATTCAATTTATTCAAATATTCCATTTGTATTTTATCTTAATATAAGATATCGTCTTTAATAAAGACGAAGAATTCACGAAGAAAAATTGGATCAAAAAAGAAAATAAAAATAGGAGATTTTTCATTTTGCTATGAATGGATTTCCTAGTCGATTTTCTCAATTTTAGTAATTGAATTGAGATTTTTTCTCGAATGAAATTTATGTTTGTAAATTTCACGTTTTTACAGACTTATGCAATAAAATGAATTTGATTTAGATCATATCTACCTGTCTCTTTATTTATCAGTTATCTGGGGTTGCTAACTCAATGGTAGAGTACTCGGCTTTTAAGTGCGACTACGATCTTTTACACATTTGGATGAAGAAAAAAATTCGTCCAGACTTTTGGTAGAGTCTATAAGACCGCGACTGATCCTCAAAGGAAATGAATGGAAAAAACAGCATGTCGTAATAATAAGTTTATTCTTGAATTCTTTCAATTTTTTTACTACTATTTCTCGACTTTTCTTTTATTGAAAGTCGAATTTTTTGGAATTTCTTCTTAATCTGAATCTTTTAAAGTTCTTAAAAACTGTTTTGAGTTTTGGAAGAAGAAAGAAGGAGAATAAAGGAATTCTCCGAATTTTCGTTGGGTCTAGTGAATAAATGGATAGAGCCCTATGGCTCCAATTTTTCGTTTCAAATAAAAAAGAAACGAGCTTATGTTCTTCATTGGAACAATTTCCCGATCTAATTAGATGTTAAAAATATATTAGTACCTGATCGGAGAAAAAATCGATGAGTTCTTTTATGATTGAACTTTTGATCGGATTCATTTTTGGAAGGAATCCTAATTATTCTTTATTTTGAATTGGAGATTAATGTGTAGAAGAAACTGTATATTGATAAAAAAGATTGATTCCAAAATCAAAAGAGCAATTGGGTTGCAAAAATAAAAGATATTTAGCCTGTGAAATTCAAATCCGAACAAATCCAGAACTAATTTTATGGAAAAAAAAGAATAAAATCTTTTTTTTTGAATAGGCTGGCTGGGCTACTCGTTTCTTTTCCGGAGTATTTTTTCATATTGAATGAAAAGATTTGATAAAATCAAATAACCAATACTCTGTTCTGACCATATTGCACTATGTATCATCTGATAAACCTAGAAAAGCCTCAATTCTTCTGGTTCAAGTAGACATTTCAATGAAAGAATTTCAAAAATATCTAGAAAAATATCAATTTCGTCAACAAAAATGCTTATATCCACTCCTTTTTCAAGAGTATATCTATGCATTTGCTTATGATTATGGTTTAAATGCTCTTTTCGAACCTGCGAAAAAGCTGATTACCTATGACAATAAATCGAGTTTAATACTTATAAAACGTTTAATTACTCGAATCTATCAACCGAATTATTTGATGAATTCGGTTGTTCCAAATTGTAACCACAATCAAATTAATGAGCCCAACCGTTTTTTTTATGCTCATTTTTTTTCTCAGATGATATCTGAGGGTTTTGGTGTTGTTATAGAAATTCCATTCTACCTAGGATTTCTATTTGCTTCCTCTCGAAATCAAAAAGAAATCTGTAAATTGCAAAATTTACGATCTATTCATTCAATATTTTCTTTTTTAGAGGAGAAATTCTTGTATTTAAATAAGGTGTCGGACATACTAATACCTTATCCTATTCATTTTGAAATATTAGTCCAAATTCTTCAATCTTGGATCAAAGATATTCCATCTTTGCATTTATTGCGATTCTTTCTCTTAGACTATTTTAATTGGAATAGTCTCGTTATTTCAAAGAGACTGGTTTCTATATTTTCAAAAGAAAATAAAAGACTCTCTCGTTTCTTATATAATTCTTATGTATCTGAATATGAGTTTTGTTTACTGTTTATTCGTAAACAATCTTCTTGTTTACGATTAACATCTTTTGGAACCTTTCTTGAGCGAATCTATTTTTATGGAAAAATAGAACATGTGAAAATAGTACATCATACTTTTTTACAAAGATCTATATGGCCCTTTACAGATCCTTTCATGCACTATGTTCGATACCAAGGAAAAGCAATTCTAGCATCAAAAGGGACCGATCTTTTTATGGAGAAGTGGAAATCTTATCTTGTCTGTTTTTGGCAATATTATTTTCATTTTTGGTCTCAAACGAATAGGTTTCATAGAAACCAATTCGACTATTATTCATTCAACTTTCTTGGTTATTCTTCAAATGTAAAAAGAAATCATTTGGTAGTAAGAAGTCAAATACTAGAGTATTCTATCTTAATAGATACTCGTATTAAGAGATTTTATACTATAGTTCCAATCATTCTTCTCATTAGATCATTGTCTAAAGCTTCACTTTGTACTATAGTAGGACATCCTACTAGTAAGCCAATCTGGACAGATTTATCAGATTATGATATTATTAGTCGATTTGGTCGAATATGGAAAAATCTTTTTCATTTTTATAGTGGATCTTCGAAAAAGAGAATTTTGTATCGAATGAAGTATATACTTCGACTTTCGTGTGCTAGAACTTTGGCTCGTAAACATAAGAGTACAGTACGTAAGCTTTTGCAAAGCTTAGGTCCAAGATTATTGGAAGAATTTATTATAGAAGAAGAACAAGTTCTTTCTGTAGTCTTCCAAGAAAAAATTCATTTTTCTTTACATAGATCAAAGAAAGAACGTTTTTGGTATTTGGATATTACCCATATTCATGATCTAATCAATCATGAGACCTAGAATTTCAATAGATTAGAAATAACAAAAAGTAAAGAATTGGATTTTTAGAAATTAAGATTCTGAAATGCTCAAATTTACTAAACGAACTTGGAGTTTATAATTGAATCAACTAAATTAGTTTCAAATTAGTAAACTATTTTATCAAAATATCAGTATGATATGTATACATAGGGAAAGTCGTGTGCAATGAAAAATGCAAGCACGATTTGGGGAGGGGTTTTTTCTTATTCTAACAGACGAGACATTATCTACTCCATCCGATTAGCTCCGGGTTCGAGCCCCGGGCAACCCATAAAAACATTTGAATATTTTTCTTCGTTTTTTTTTATTTTGTAATATTATATTATGTTATTTCATGATAAGATCATGAAATATATCTTTTTTTTAGCATGGGTTGACGTTGAAATAAAACCGTGCTATAATGGTTAATTAACAAGCCTTCTATGAATTAACTCATCTCGATTAATTCGAGTTCTAGTTAATATGTGTGCTTGGGAGTCTTTGAGAATAGAATAAGTCAAAATTTGATCATGACTGCAATTTTAGAGAGACGCGAAAGCACAAGTTTATGGGGTCGCTTCTGTAACTGGATTACCAGCACTGAAAATCGTCTTTACATTGGATGGTTCGGTGTTTTAATGATTCCTACCTTATTGACTGCAACTTCTGTATTTATTATTGCCTTCATTGCTGCTCCTCCCGTAGATATTGATGGTATTCGTGAGCCAGTTTCTGGCTCTCTGCTTTATGGAAACAATATTATTTCTGGTGCTATTATTCCTACTTCCGCAGCTATTGGTTTGCATTTTTATCCGATATGGGAAGCAGCATCTGTTGATGAATGGTTATACAATGGTGGCCCTTATGAGCTAATTGTTCTACACTTCTTACTCGGAGTAGCTTGCTATATGGGTCGTGAGTGGGAACTTAGTTTCCGTCTAGGTATGCGTCCTTGGATTGCCGTTGCATATTCAGCTCCAGTAGCAGCTGCTACTGCTGTTTTCTTGATCTACCCTATTGGTCAAGGAAGTTTTTCTGATGGTATGCCTTTAGGAATTTCTGGTACTTTCAACTTTATGATTGTGTTCCAGGCAGAACACAACATCCTTATGCATCCATTCCACATGTTAGGTGTAGCTGGTGTATTTGGCGGTTCCTTATTCAGTGCTATGCATGGTTCTTTGGTAACCTCTAGTTTGATCAGGGAAACCACTGAGAACGAATCTGCTAATGAAGGTTATAGATTCGGTCAAGAGGAAGAAACTTACAATATCGTAGCTGCTCATGGTTATTTTGGCCGATTAATCTTCCAATATGCTAGTTTCAACAATTCTCGTTCTTTACATTTCTTCTTGGCTGCTTGGCCTGTAGTAGGTATCTGGTTCACTGCTTTGGGTATTAGCACTATGGCTTTCAACCTAAACGGTTTCAATTTTAACCAGTCTGTAGTTGACAGTCAGGGTCGTGTTATTAATACCTGGGCTGATATCATCAACCGTGCTAACCTTGGTATGGAAGTAATGCACGAACGTAATGCTCACAACTTCCCTCTAGATCTAGCTGCTGTTGAAGTTCCTTCTATTGAAGGATAAGATAGGTTAAGGCTGCTTTTCTTACTATATAAAGGTAAGAGAAATACCCAATATAGTGGTTTTTCAAACCACTATATTGGGTGTTTCTCTTTCCTTTTTTTGCTTTGTTTGATCCCTATTTTTTTTATTCTTCATTACAGATTTTTTATCGTTATCGTTTCTTGCATCTCTCGCGAAATTCCGTGTAGGCGCGAATTCTCCCAATTTGTGATCTATCATAGATTCTGTTATATAAATAGGTATATGTTCCTTTCCATTATGAATACCGAATGTATGGCCAACCATTGAGGGTAGAATGTTAGATGCCCGAGACCAAGTGACTATTATTTTCTTTCTCCTTCCCCATTTTGATTTTTTCCATTTTTTCGAATAAATGATTAGCTACAAATCTTTTCTTTTGATTAGCTACAAATCTTTTCTTTGGATTAGCTACAAATCTTTCCTTTGGATTAGCTACAAATCTTTCCTTTGGATTAGCTACAAATCTTTTCTTTGGATTAGCTACAAATCTTTTCTTTGGATTAGCTACAAATCTTTCTTGTTGACCTATCACAGCTGATTACTCCTTTTTTGACATGGTAAAGATTGGCATTCTATGTCCAATATCTCGATCTAAGTATGGAGGTCAGAATAAATACAATAATGATGAATGCAAAAAAGAGAAAATCCTTTAGCTAGATAAGGGGCGGATGTAGCCAAGTGGATCAAGGCAGTGGATTGTGGATCCACCATGCGCGGGTTCAATTCCGTCGTTCGCCCATCCCATCGAATTTTGGAAATTCGATTTGGAATGTTCCTATTTACGGCGACGAAGAATCAAACTATCACTATATTTTCTCCTTTTCCTACTTTTTCTTCCAAGCGCAGGATAACCCCAAGGAGTTGCGGGTTTTTTTCTTCCAATTGGAGCTTTTCCTTCACCGCCCCCGTGGGGATGATCCACAGGGTTCATAGCTGCTCCTCTTACTACAGGACGCTTACCTAGCCAACACTTCGATCCAGCTCTACCCAAACTTTTTCGGGTCACCCCAACATTACCCACTTGTCCGACTGTTGCCAAGCAGTTTTGGGATATCAAACGAACCTCCCCAGATGGTAATCTTAATGTGGCCGATTTACCCTCTTTTGCAATCAGTTTCGCTCTAGCACCTGCTGCTCTAGCTAATTGTCCGCCCTTTCCATGTTTGAATTCTATGTTATGTATGGTCGTGCCTAAAGGCATACCGGTTGAAGTAGATTCTTCTTTTTTATCAAAAAAAAACCCCTTCCCAAACTGTACAAGCTTCTTCCAAAGCATACGGCTTTCTAGATGTATATGATGATATCGAAAAAAATAGATCTTTTCATCGTATAATGAAGTATCACATGAGTGGATATATAGGAATCCTAATCTGCCGAATCATTCATGTTATCATCTTCTACATCCTAGGTCTTTCCGTTCCGTCATCTGGCTTATGTTCTTCATGTAGCATTCAGACCGAATGACTCTATCAAATTACGTCGATACTTCCACATATTACGGGTAACGTAGGAGACATCTCTTCGGGGGATCTTCATTACCACTGCTTAGCTTTCAATTCGCCTCTGACCATCAAATGAAATGTGAATAACCCGTCCTCCTCTCTTTGAAAGAAGAGGCGCTTCCGGTTCGGTACGTGCTTCAAACAATTTTCTCCATATTACCATATCTCTAGAGTCAATAATTCTCTATTAGAAACTACTGAACTCAATCACTTGCTGCCGTTACTCAACAGTTTTCTGTTGAGGTCTATTCCATAGAGGTACTCCAATTGAATCAGTGATCGATTTCTAGGTTTTGTCGTAAACCTAATTGGTTTACTTCCAATTACGTAAATCAATAGTTCAAACCGCACTCAAA
>JAMFTS010006105.1:0-24761 GCA_028095005.1 Rhynchospora pubera | reverse complement strand
GAGCTCCCCCTGAAGAGTTACTTCTCCCCTTCGGCCTTTCTTGTTGGTTTGGCCTGTGACTGGGTCTGCTTTTCGACTCATTGTCAGATCGGACCCTTCCTTCGGCTGCTGGAATAACGCCTCTTCTTCCTGCTGTTGCGAGACTCCGGCTATCTGCCTCGCTAGAGCCTCCTGATTCGCGAGCAGATTCTCGAGCTCCAACAAGGTTGGTTGAGTAGGCCATCCTTGGATTGCCGCTATGAACCCGCTATACTCGGGTTTAAGGCCGTGGATGATGATCCTTCGCATGCGCTGCTCGCTAATCTTCTCTTCGGGGTCGAGTTGTGCAATCTCGTTGCATAACGACTTCACTTTGGTGAAGTATTGGTTGATCGTCATGCTCCCTTGTGAGATTGTCATAAGCTCGCTTTCGAGTAGTTGGAGGCGGGCATCATTCTTCTTGGAGAATAACGTTGCCAGAGTGTCCCATGCGACCTTAGGTGTGGTCGCATCTCGTATGTACACAAGCAACTCTTCTTCTATGGTTGTCTTGAGCACATACATGGCCTTTTCGGCCTTGATTTTCCATTTCCGTAGAGCCTCGGTTTCTTTCGATTTCTCTACTGATGGGGTTCTTCTTCCGGTCTGGGTTGGAGTCTGGTTTGGGTCATCTACTGGTACCGTGGTCTCTACAGCCTCCGGCGGAGTAGTCTTAGATCCGCCGACTATCTCCCATAGGTCCTGACCTTGTAGGTAGGACTCTATACAAGTTCTCCAATTTGTATAATTGGTGTTATTTAATTTTTTAAGACCACTAGTCGTACCTGCGAAATCCATAGCTTCAACTAGCTTCACGTTGTCTAGCAAGCCCCTTCTAGGAATCGCAACCTCCCGACGCTATGCGTGACCTTCACGAGAAACCCGACCGATCCTCCGACAGCACTGGCTCGAACCGGCTCTGATACCAGATTGTTGAGTAGAGGCGAGGCGCTATGATGAAACTTGCTTCTCTATTATCACTTGAACTATCGTTACAACCTCTACTTTTCAACTATTATATCTCCAAGAATACAACTCTACTTCTTACTATATTCCTACACCTCCTAACTACTAGCACTCTTTACTTAGCTTAGCTTGGATTGCCCTTTTCTTAGCTTAGCTTAGCTTGCTTGCTTGGATGGCAAATGAATGCCATGACCACCTATTTATAGGTGATAATGGAACATACTAGATTTTAAGATATTTCTCTAAGTTTCTAGAATTATCACTTGTAATAACTAATTCCTAGAATTATCTATCTAATTTCTAGAGTTATCTTAGCAAAATATCTAACTAAGATATTTTGCTATGTTTCTAGATTTTTCTCATTCAAGAGATTTATTGAGCCTTCTAGATAATTCTTGAAATTGGGCTTGGGCTCAATGTTGTTAATCTTAACACTCCCCCTCAACATTGACGCCCTTTGTCTTCTTGCCTTCCGATACTTCTGAACTGTGCTTCTACATTCTTGAGTGACTTGTAGAGCATTGTATCTTTTGATCAACGTGTCTCTTTGAGCTTTCATCTTGCTTATCCACTTGCACGAGACTGGCTTCGTTCCTTCTGGCTTAGGCACCAACTTTCTCGTTTGATTTTGCCTCAAAGCCGCCATCTCCTCCTCCATTGCTATTCGCCACTTGTCACTTTTTGCTGCTTCTTCATAAGACGTTGGCTCAAAATTCTCAATGACTGCGGCATTCGCATATTTCGGGTTTGGTCGTCTTTCTCGAGACGATCTCTGAAGTGGTGGAGGAAATTCTTCAACTTCTTCTGGCAGTTGTGAAGTCACATCTTGAACTTCTTCATGCACTCCTTTCTGCCATGGACTCTTGGATTTTGAAGGAGTTGAGGTCTTACCTTCGTCATCTTGGACCTCGTGATCATCTCGTGCTACGTCTTTTGCCATCTCTTCTATCTCTGTCTCCACGTCTTTCGTTTCAGACTGGATTATATCTTTAAATGGCCAATATGACGAGGCTTCGTCGAAGACTACATTCCTTGAAGTATAAATGCGCCCGTTTGTAGGATCACAACACCTCCAGCCCTTTCTTTCATCGTCGTAGCCGACGAAGATACACCGTACCGCCTTCTTATCGAACTTGGTTCGAAGATGATCAGGCACAAATACATAGCACACACAACCGAAAACTTTGAAGTGACTTACTGTGGGCTTGATCTTCCAAAACTTCTGGAATGGTGAGATAAAACCCATCTTCTCTTGAGGTAGACGGTTGATGATGTGTGCCGCCGTCTTCATGCACTCGGCCCAAAATCTTCCTGGCACGTTCTTGGCGTGTATCATGCTTCGACATGTTTCGGCAATATGTCGATTTTTCCTTTCTGCTACGCCATTTTGTTGTGGGATGTTGGGACAGGTTAACTGTCGTCGTATCTTGTGTTTCTTTAGGTAGGTGTCAAACTCATGTGATACATATTCTCTTCCATTATCATTGCGAAGACACCGTACCTTTTTGTTGAGCGCACTTTCCACCTTCTCTTTGAACTCCTTGAATTTGGAAAGTGTCTCCGATTTTTCTTTCATAAAGTACACCCACACGTACCTCGAGAAGTCGTCGATAAATGTCACCATGTACTTTGAGCCGCTTATGGAAGTTTGCTTAATTGGCCCAAAGACATCTGAGTGAACCAACTCCAAGGGCTCCTTAGCTCTAAACTTCGATTGTTGGTAAGGAAGTTGATGTGCCTGACAACCCGCACATATTATGTCGGTACGTACCTCCATGTCTGATAAGCCCTTAACCATCGACTTCTCAACCATGAGCTTCAGCTTGTGGTAGCTCACGTGCCCTAGTCGTGCGTGCCAGAGATCAGAAGTTTCATTCTTCCGAGTCTTGTCTACGTAGGCCGACTCTGCCGACATCACATAGATCGACTCCATTCTTCGACCTTCCATGATCGGTGTGCCTGACGCCTTTATATTGCGGTACACCTTAACTTCTTTCGGTCCGAACAATACATAGTTTCCTTGTGCGGTCAGTTGTGAGACTGACAATAGGTTCTTCTTCATGCCGGGAACGTGATAGACTCGTTGCAACTCAATTTGCTCTGGGTTGAAGCGAGAGGGAATCATTGTCTTACCGATGTAAGCGATCGGCAGCTTGGAGTTGTTGGCAGTCACGATCACCTGCCTCCCATTATACTTCTCCAAGTCCTCGAGTTTCTTGATGTCACCCGTCATGTGGTTTGAGCAACCAGAGTCGACAATCCAGTCACTCTCATAGTTGATTCTCTCTGACTTGGACACCGCAGTCAGAGCAACCTCATGCTTCTCTTCTTGCTCCTCCTTTGAGTCAATAGTTGCAACCGCACAGGCAGCCTCGACATCCCAGTCGTCTTCGCTGCTGCTTTCATGACTTTTGTCATGTCGTCCGTCTCTTGACATTGCCACGTTCCCCTGGACTTTCTTCTTGAACCGACATTCTCGAGCATAGTGTCCTTTCTTGCCACAATTGTAGCATCTATCGTCTTGATCATCGGGCTGGCGGTTATTGTTTCTCTGATTGCGAGCTCCCCCTGAAGAGTTACTTCTCCCCTTCGGCCTTTCTTGTTGGTTTGGCCTGTGACTGGGTCTGCTTTTCGACTCATTGTCAGATCGACCCTTCCTTCGGCTGCTGAATAACGCCTCTTCTTCCTGCTGTTGCGAGACTCCGGCTATCTGCCTCGCTAGAGCCTCCTGATTCGCGAGCAGATTCTCGAGCTCCAACAAGGTTGGTTGAGTAGGCCATCCTTGGATTGCCGCTATGAACCCGCTATACTCGGGTTTAAGGCCGTGGATGATGATCCTTCGCATGCGCTGCTCGCTAATCTTCTCTTCGGGGTCGAGTTGTGCAATCTCGTTGCATAACGACTTCACTTTGGTGAAGTATTGGTTGATCGTCATGCTCCCTTGTGAGATTGTCATAAGCTCGCTTTCGAGTAGTTGGAGGCGGGCATCATTCTTCTTGGAGAATAACGTTGCCAGAGTGTCCCATGCGACCTTAGGTGTGGTCGCATCTCGTATGTACACAAGCAACTCTTCTTCTATGGTTGTCTTGAGCACATACATGGCCTTTTCGGCCTTGATTTTCCATTTCCGTAGAGCCTCGGTTTCTTTCGATTTCTCTACGGATGGGGTTCTTCTTCCGGTCTGGGTTGGAGTCTGGTTTGGGTCATCTACTGGTACCGTGGTCTCTACAGCCTCCGGCGGAGTAGTCTCAGATCCGCCGACTATCTCCCATAGGTCCTGACCTTGTAGGTAGGACTCTATACAAGTTCTCCAATTTGTATAATTGGTGTTATTTAATTTTTTAAGACCACTAGTCGTACCTGCGAAATCCATAGCTTCAACTAGCTTCACGTTGTCTAGCAAGCCCCTTCTAGGAATCGCAACCTCCCGACGCTATGCGTGACCTTCACGAGAAACCCGACCGATCCTCCGACAGCACTGGCTCGAACCGGCTCTGATACCAGATTGTTGAGTAGAGGCGAGGCGCTATGATGAAACTTGCTTCTCTATTATCACTTGAACTATCGTTACAACCTCTACTTTTCAACTATTATATCTCCAAGAATACAACTCTACTTCTTACTATATTCCTACACCTCCTAACTACTAGCACTCTTTACTTAGCTTAGCTTGGATTGCCCTTTTCTTAGCTTAGCTTAGCTTGCTTGCTTGGATGGCAAATGAATGCCATGACCACCTATTTATAGGTGATAATGGAACATACTAGATTTTAAGATATTTCTCTAAGTTTCTAGAATTATCACTTGTAATAACTAATTCCTAGAATTATCTATCTAATTTCTAGAGTTATCTTAGCAAAATATCTAACTAAGATATTTTGCTATGTTTCTAGATTTTTCTCATTCAAGAGATTTATTGAGCCTTCTAGATAATTCTTGAAATTGGGCTTGGGCTCAATGTTGTTAATCTTAACACTCCCCCTCAACATTGACGCCCTTTGTCTTCTTGCCTTCCGATACTTCTGAACTGTGCTTCTACATTCTTGAGTGACTTGTAGAGCATTGTATCTTTTGATCAACGTGTCTCTTTGAGCTTTCATCTTGCTTATCCACTTGCACGAGACTGGCTTCGTTCCTTCTGGCTTAGGCACCAACTTTCTCGTTTGATTTTGCCTCAAAGCCGCCATCTCCTCCTCCATTGCTATTCGCCACTTGTCACTTTTTGCTGCTTCTTCATAAGACGTTGGCTCAAAATTCTCAATGACTGCGGCATTCGCATATTTCGGGTTTGGTCGTCTTTCTCGAGACGATCTCTGAAGTGGTGGAGGAAATTCTTCAACTTCTTCTGGCAGTTGTGAAGTCACATCTTGAACTTCTTCATGCACTCCTGTCTGCCATGGACTCTTGGATTTTGAAGGAGTTGAGGTCTTACCTTCGTCATCTTGGACCTCGTGATCATCTCGTGCTACGTCTTTTGCCATCTCTTCTATCTCTGTCTCCACGTCTTTCGTTTCAGACTGGATTATATCTTTAAATGGCCAATATGACGAGGCTTCGTCGAAGACTACATTCCTTGAAGTATAAATGCGCCCGTTTGTAGGATCACAACACCTCCAGCCCTTTCTTTCATCGTCGTAGCCGACGAAGATACACCGTACCGCCTTCTTATCGAACTTGGTTCGAAGATGATCAGGCACAAATACATAGCACACACAACCGAAAACTTTGAAGTGACTTACTGTGGGCTTGATCTTCCAAAACTTCTGGAATGGTGAGATAAAACCCATCTTCTCTTGAGGTAGACGGTTGATGATGTGTGCCGCCGTCTTCATGCACTCGGCCCAAAATCTTCCTGGCACGTTCTTGGCGTGTATCATGCTTCGACATGTTTCGGCAATATGTCGATTTTTCCTTTCTGCTACGCCATTTTGTTGTGGGATGTTGGGACAGGTTAACTGTCGTCGTATCTTGTGTTTCTTTAGGTAGGTGTCAAACTCATGTGATACATATTCTCTTCCATTATCATTGCGAAGACACCGTACCTTTTTGTTGAGCGCACTTTCCACCTTCTCTTTGAACTCCTTGAATTTGGAAAGTGTCTCCGATTTTTCTTTCATAAAGTACACCCACACGTACCTCGAGAAGTCGTCGATAAATGTCACCATGTACTTTGAGCCGCTTATGGAAGTTTGCTTAATTGGCCCAAAGACATCTGAGTGAACCAACTCCAAGGGCTCCTTAGCTCTAAACTTCGATTGTTGGTAAGGAAGTTGATGTGCCTGACAACCCGCACATATTATGTCGGTACGTACCTCCATGTCTGATAAGCCCTTAACCATCGACTTCTCAACCATGAGCTTCAGCTTGTGGTAGCTCACGTGCCCTAGTCGTGCGTGCCAGAGATCAGAAGTTTCATTCTTCCGAGTCTTGTCTACGTAGGCCGACTCTGCCGACATCACATAGATCGACTCCATTCTTCGACCTTCCATGATCGGTGTGCCTGACGCCTTTATATTGCGGTACACCTTAACTTCTTTCGGTCCGAACAATACATAGTTTCCTTGTGCGGTCAGTTGTGAGACTGACAATAGGTTCTTCTTCATGCCGGGAACGTGATAGACTCGTTGCAACTCAATTTGCTCTGGGTTGAAGCGAGAGGGAATCATTGTCTTACCGATGTAAGCGATCGGCAGCTTGGAGTTGTTGGCAGTCACGATCACCTGCCTCCCATTATACTTCTCCAAGTCCTCGAGTTTCTTGATGTCACCCGTCATGTGGTTTGAGCAACCAGAGTCGACAATCCAGTCACTCTCATAGTTGATTCTCTCTGACTTGGACACCGCAGTCAGAGCAACCTCATGCTTCTCTTCTTGCTCCTCCTTTGAGTCAATAGTTGCAACCGCACAGGCAGCCTCGACATCCCAGTCGTCTTCGCTGCTGCTTTCATGACTTTTGTCATGTCGTCCGTCTCTTGACGTTGCCACGTTCCCCTGGACTTTCTTCTTGAACCGACATTCTCGAGCATAGTGTCCTTTCTTGCCACAATTGTAGCATCTATCGTCTTGATCATCGGGCTGGCGGTTATTGTTTCTCTGATTGCGAGCTCCCCCTGAAGAGTTACTTCTCCCCTTCGGCCTTTCTTGTTGGTTTGGCCTGTGACTGGGTCTGCTTTTCGACTCATTGTCAGATCGACCCTTCCTTCGGCTGCTGAATAACGCCTCTTCTTCCTGCTGTTGCGAGACTCCGGCTATCTGCCTCGCTAGAGCCTCCTGATTCGCGAGCAGATTCTCGAGCTCCAACAAGGTTGGTTGAGTAGGCCATCCTTGGATTGCCGCTATGAACCCGCTATACTCGGGTTTAAGGCCGTGGATGATGATCCTTCGCATGCGCTGCTCGCTAATCTTCTCTTCGGGGTCGAGTTGTTCAATCTCGTTGCATAACGACTTCACTTTGGTGAAGTATTGGTTGATCGTCATGCTCCCTTGTGAGATTGTCATAAGCTCGCTTTCGAGTAGTTGGAGGCGGGCATCATTCTTCTTGGAGAATAACGTTGCCAGAGTGTCCCATGCGACCTTAGGTGTGGTCGCATCTCGTATGTACACAAGCAACTCTTCTTCTATGGTTGTCTTGAGCACATACATGGCCTTTTCGGCCTTGATTTTCCATTTCCGTAGAGCCTCGGTTTCTTTCGATTTCTCTACGGATGGGGTTCTTCTTCCGGTCTGGGTTGGAGTCTGGTTTGGGTCATCTACTGGTACCGTGGTCTCTACAGCCTCCGGCGGAGTAGTCTCAGATCCGCCGACTATCTCCCATAGGTCCTGACCTTGTAGGTAGGACTCTATACAAGTTCTCCAATTTGTATAATTGGTGTTATTTAATTTTTTAAGACCACTAGTCGTACCTGCGAAATCCATAGCTTCAACTAGCTTCACGTTGTCTAGCAAGCCCCTTCTAGGAATCGCAACCTCCCGACGCTATGCGTGACCTTCACGAGAAACCCGACCGATCCTCCGACAGCACTGGCTCGAACCGGCTCTGATACCAGATTGTTGAGTAGAGGCGAGGCGCTATGATGAAACTTGCTTCTCTATTATCACTTGAACTATCGTTACAACCTCTACTTTTCAACTATTATATCTCCAAGAATACAACTCTACTTCTTACTATATTCCTACACCTCCTAACTACTAGCACTCTTTACTTAGCTTAGCTTGGATTGCCCTTTTCTTAGCTTAGCTTAGCTTGCTTGCTTGGATGCCAAATGAATGCCATGACCACCTATTTATAGGTGATAATGGAACATACTAGATTTTAAGATATTTCTCTAAGTTTCTAGAATTATCACTTGTAATAACTAATTCCTAGAATTATCTATCTAATTTCTAGAGTTATCTTAGCAAAATATCTAACTAAGATATTTTGCTATGTTTCTAGATTTTTCTCATTCAAGAGATTTATTGAGCCTTCTAGATAATTCTTGAAATTGGGCTTGGGCTCAATGTTGTTAATCTTAACATGAAGTTTAGCGACCTAAAGATTTAATACTCGCATTTTATCATTTGGAGTTTCAGCTCTAAATTTGGCCTAGCATGAAGCGTTCTACAGCTCATCTTCTTGACTTGTTCTCTCTTTTTTCCTTTAGACCTGTTGTACTCTTGCTTTACTTAAGTTTAAATTTTCTTCTTTTTTATTTTATTCCTTTCTTTTCTTTTCTTTCCCTTGTAGTTTTGTTTTCTTTTTCTTTTTCCAAACTATTGTACTTTCTTTTATTCATCAATGATTGTTGGTGTGGCAATCGCCACCTAGCCTTCAAAAAAAAAAAAAACTCTGATTTTCTTGTTCTTGAAAATTTTCTCTACAACTCCAGCGCTGTAAGATTTTCTGGAAATAATTTTTCAATTTCGGAAATTATAGCAAATTACAATTAAATACCTATTCTTTTATAGTGGCACAAATAATGCTGTGCGAGTTGAGATTTGTAAGAGGTCAAATAGTAAAACACTAGATGTATACAACAAATTTGTACAAAATACTCCATTAAAATGTTTGTAAATATTTAACGTACACCCAATTGAAAAGGATCAACATTCATGGTTTGAGTTTGTTGTTTGAGATTCAAATTGTGAAATATTAATGCCAAAAAGATGTCAGAACTTTCAAGCACAAGGTGGTACGTGCCTGTCTCACCATATATAATAAGCATATCCACTTGAAAAAAATTGTCTGATGGTTGAATAAAGTATAGTTCACCAACATTAAGGGGGAAAGAATCACCTGTCCTGCAGAGTTCTTGAGGGAGAGTCCGAAGGATGTGAACTGTAAAGTGGACCCGATCGGGGCTGGTTTGCCACCGTTTACATACCAGGCAGTGGTGCGGTCAGCAGTGTTGACAAACCATATGGCAAGCAGGAACTCGGAGGCATTCCCATCTGCAGCGCGAAAACCAAATGCAAATTCACCAGATGGAGAGAGCCATGAGATGTTGGGGCCTGCCGAGTTCAGGACCGAGCCCACTGTTACGTTGTGTGTTGGTGTTGTTGTTTGAGCTTGTAACTGTAAGGGAACTAGAGCTAGCAGGAGGCAAGAGATCAAGCAAGGAAAGCGCACCATTTTGGGTCAATTTCTTCCTTTATGTATGTTTTTAGTACGTGGAGAATGACAATTTATGTCTAGTTTAGGAGAGAAGTTTCTATAAATTTTTATGAGTTCCGTTGATTACGGATGATCACTCCCTTTACCTCTCCATTTTGGGCACATATAATGTGGTATGCTTCCTTCAGGACTTCACAAAATATCGCGCAATCAACTATTCAAATCTCTCCCCCTCATAACAGAAAGGATAAGAAGGGAGATCTCCAGTAAAAGAAGAATGGAGGACCGTTGGGCAAGGATTGCTCTTTTATGTGTTTATGTCTTGACTTTGACCATTTGACCAGCCCCAGGGCTGGGCAGAAAAGTTCGTAGAAATTTCCACTGGAGACTGGAGTCAATTATTGAAGAGTTGATTTTATAAATATATACTAATATAGGCGTGGCCCAATATGTACCAAAATATGACCAGTCTAGATGTTCAATTTGCGACCATTCTTTTCTATAGCAATTCATATTATCACCAAGCCGACAATGATTTCATTAAAAATTTGCTATTTACACGAGAAATTAATACAATATTTATTACAATAAACCCATTTCTGCGTGTTATGCAGATTTTGTTTAATATAAGAGCAAGTAGCCACCGAGGGTGCAGTGTGACGATAATAACAAATTATTGTGGAGATTCAGAAATTTAGTTACAGATCCTGCGGATTTGAAATTTAATTTGAGAAATATGTACGTTCTAGCGGTATTGTACTTACCTTTTAAATATATATATATATATATATATATATATATATATATATATATATATATAAGGAAGAAAAAAAGCAGCAGCAATTATTTTGTAGTTTTGTAACAGGCATCGATTGGAGCTAGAAAGGGTATATCAAATAGACTTTTACTCTTTTAGACATATGTCCCTTTTTTTCATAAGTTACAATAACCCAGCAGCCTGTCTAGAAAATAAAACACCTATTATCATGAGCTGAAATGTTTAGAGATAATAATAATTACATTAATCCTTGTCAAACCAGTTAAGAATCATAAATTAAATTTGCTCTAAGTGTTGGATATCTATGTCCATTGCTTTGTCATTGGCCGGCAATGGGGAGCTATCTCTGTAGACCAAACTGTTTGAGCCAGGGGATAAATTGCCTTCAAAAAGATGAACCAGAGGCAATGTCAGCACATCTAGTGACTTTTAAACTGGGAGAAAAGGAAAAGGAAGGAGACGATGACCTGCGAAAAAGACAGGGCGGGAGAGATGGCGCGAGTAAAAGAGAGTTGAGCATTGGTAGAAGAGATGAGAAGTAGAGGGATAGGGAGAGGGAGGGAAATGGAGGAGGGGGAGGAGGTATCGTAACTCTAGCTTTGAGTTGGGTGAACGGATTTCAATTGAAATCCAAGTCCGTCCAATTATTAAGACTTGAATTTCATGTTCAATTCATGTCCGCAATATTTAGTTATTTTTCGTCCACGTCCGGTTCAACTATTTGTCTATTATTGTCCACAAGTTAACCATATGGATCAACTTTCAAATAAACTTACCTATAAAAGGAAGAAGTGGATAAAATTGATATGATAGGGAAGAGATTTTAAAATAAGAATGAAATTTTGAAAATTTAAAATAAGGAAATTTTAGAATTTTGAATTTTTCAAAATTTTAAAATTGAAATTTCAAAATTTAAAATTTCAAAATTCGGAATTTGAAATTCAAAATTTTGATATTTTAAATTTTATAAGCTATTAATTTTGAAATTTTGACATTTGAAAATTTTAACAAAATCAATAAGGATTAAGAAATATATAAGTTTCACATTCAAACTCTATTAATATACATGCATCAAACAATCACATCCATTTAAATTGAATCTTTTTGTACTTAAAAGTCCACATTTGTTCACAATTCGTCCATAATTCGTTTATATAAGACTTAACAATTGGATTTGGGCTGGACTTCAATCCAGACCAAAAGTAGTCTAATCCATAGATGTCCAACATTGTCCAGTCCACATTGTCCATGAACCGTCTCGTTCATTAACAGCCTTACTTCGAGTAAACGTAGATCAAGAAGTGGAGGAAGAAAAGGAAAGGAGAAGGGAGCACGCATCATGCAGAAAAGGGGCTTGGAATTATCTGGCGCTGGAACAATAGGAGAAGGGGAGAGGGAAGGAAAAAGAATGGGATAGATGACAATTTCTAAGATTGGTAAGAGTAATTCTTTTTTTTTTCCCTCCATATATACCAGCTTGAGTTTTTAATTTTTAAAAATGATCTAAATTGGTCCTTTTGAATTATGAATAGTTTACACATATGAATTGTTTTATATTTAAGAACAAAATTAGTATATATAAAAAGTTTTCTCTAAACAAATTGAAAATCAAATACTGAATTTCTCAAAAATACTCAACCATCGACCAGAATATTTTATCAAAAAATTTCTAATGAAATGAAATCCACGTAAAAGAAAAAAAGAGAGGGGGGGGGGGGGGGGGATTTTGACCAGGGCCTAGGTTTTTCAGGCAAAATCGATATGAACCTCTCCACAGTGGGAATGATATTCTCTGCCGTAACTGCATAGAGCCATTAAGGTTGTTGTTCGTCTGATCAATAATAGATGTCTTATGATTAATATCGGATCTATATAGCTCGTCAATCTTAATCATCAAAATTAGACCGGATGTTTGTGATGAAGAACTGCATAGAGCAATTATTAGAGCGAACTCTGAGGATGCGAATCTCGATGTTATTCACATTCGCTAATATTTAAATACAAATTCGAGCACAAATAAATTTCAACTAATCTATCATGTAAGCATTCAATGTGGGTAGCTTTTCTATAGTACCTAGGTGATGTCATGATGACATCATAAGATTATTCTCATTCTTCAGATCAATGGACACTTCCATTTCGTAATTTTGGATTAAATATAGTTTAATTTTCTTAATTATTTAGGTGCCTTCAAAAATTTATTTAGCTATAAAATTTTATATTTGTGCTAAAAGAAATATAAAAGATTCACAAATGATGAATAATTTAGTGATGAAAATTTTGTAATTATAGACTTATAAAATATTTTAAATAATTTTTTGAATCTCGTAATTTTTAATTTTATACTTTCATAAATACGTAATTTTTTTACTTCTATAAATTTTCAATGTGAATATAAAATGATATTTACTAATAATCGAATTTCAACTCTTTATAAACATGTGATTTAACGATGAGAATTAATAACATTTGATGATATATAGTTTTACCGAATTAACAACCAAACATGTTGATAGTAATTTAAATGGATATTGCTCCATTTTAAAAATACAATTATGTCAGTATTATATATATCCTTAACTAATGCCATGTCAGAATGGTGATCGTTGCCTCTTGGATGCCAATCTAGTGCTCTTACCACTAAGCCACTAGACCACATGCCTGTCGTGCAGAGTTCTTGAGAGAGAGTCCAAAGGACGTGAACTGTAAGTTGGACCCAATCGGAGCAGGTCTGTCGCCATTTGCATACCAGGCAGTGGTGTTATCAGCAGTGTTGACAAACCAGATAGCGAGCAGGAAATCAGAGGTGTTTGCATCAAGGGGACGAAAACCAAATGCAAATTCACCAGATGGAGAGAGTCATGAGATGTTGGGGCCTGCTGAGTTCAGGACTGAACCGAGTGTTATGTTTTGGGCCGTTGTTGTTTGAGCTTGTAACTGTGAGGGAGCTAACAAGGCTAGCAGGAGGCAAGAAAGCAAGCAAGGAACGAGTCAACGAGTGCCATTTTGGGTGAATATCTTCCTCTCTTATTTTTTTTTTTATGTTTTTAGTATGTGGAGCATAACTACTTAATTAAGTTGGTTTAGGAGAAAAGTTTGCATTGATTTTTATGGGGCCGTTTGGATCGCTTAGGAATAAGAGCAATAGTCTATTCCTAGGCGAAAAATATTGAGAAGTGTGTAACTTTGTGAAAAATTTGAATGGTTAGAAATAAATTTTCGTCTACGAAAAGACTATTCCTCTTATTCCTAAGCGATCCAAACGGCCCCTATGTATTCTGTTGATTACGGATGATCACTCGCTCTTCCTCTCCATTTCGGATACACTGAACATGGTATGCTTCAATCAAATGTTCAAATCTCGCTCCTCTTGAGGTAATGGATATCTCCAGTAATAAAGACAATGGAGGACCGTTGTTTCATGGCTTCATGCGCGTGAGATAAAGGACAAGTTTATAATGGAATTGGAACGGACTTGAGCTTGACTTTGACCAGCTCCAGCCTCCAGGACAGAAAAGTCTGTACAAATTTTCGCAGCAAGTCAATTGTTGAATTGCTGGTTTGATAATATAGGCAGCCTAATTTGTGAACAAAATGTACTCCAGTCTTACCATACTGATTACTTTGTGACCCTGTTTTTCTTTAATGTGCATTTTTTTTTAATAACACATACTATAAATTAAAGATATCCCAATAAATGCTATCATTGTAGGGACCAGTATCCTCTAGAGAGCTGTCCACTCTGGACATCTCATCACCGTCCGATCTAATCTCGACGGTTAATCTTTTTTGTGCCTTACAATCCGGGAAAAGTTAGAGGTCATCTGATTTAGAGGTGACGGTGTCCAGAGGATTTCGTTTCATCATTGTAGTACTACAATTATTTTTTCTTATAGAAGCAAGTATCCATCAAGGCTACGATCTGATGTAATAATTATTATGGAGATTTAGAAACTTAGTTGCGGCTCCTCTAGATTTGAGCTTTAATTTTAGACGTGTATGCTCTTGCGCTCTTGTTCTTAGTTACAAGCAACAGCAAGTATTTGTTCCAGGCAATAATTGGAGAAAGGCCACATCAAATAGACTTTTAGCCATGTCCTTTTTTCCATACTTGGTCTAACCCAACAGCCTGTCTAGAAAATAAAATGCCGATTATCGTGCGCTGTACTGGCTAGAGATAATTTTTACAAACATCCTTGTCGAATCCAGTTAACAATCATAAATTAAATTTGCTCTAAGTGTTGGATATCTATTTCCATTGCTTTGTTATTGGCAGGCAATGGGAGTCGTCTCTGTGGACCAAATTGTGTACAATATTTATTCCGTTTTAAATGAAGGGTCCTCCTAAGAATTTCGTTTAGATTTTGTTCCGCATATAATTCACCATTTTTTTTTGTTCATATTATGAGTATATCACGTATATATATTTTTTTTTTACCGTGATTCTTTTATTTTACATTAAATGAACTATGCACTTTGATGAAAATTAACTGAGAAAAAAGTTCCCTTAAGGGCCTGCTCCAGAAGAAGTAAACCTGGACTAAGGAAATAAAGAGTAAGGAAAAGAAGATGAAGGAAGTGTAGGAAAATATAGATACCTTGCTCCAGATTTCAAAATGCATGTGTTGAGTTAATGATTGTAATCTCCTATTTAATTTAGAGATGGACAATATTGCCCTTCTGTTTTAATTGAGATTGAATTTTGTGGATTAAAAGATAAGGACATTTTCGGCAGAAAAAAATTGATTGTAGGTTCTCTTGGTTACACCCTGATTTTGGGGGTAACCATCCTTTTCCTTAAATAAGGTTATAAAGAAATTTAGTTTCCTTCCATGTTCTCTGGTTCACCGAGAAATTAAAATGGGAGCAAGATAGTGGATTTACTCTTCCTTACATTAGTCTAGGTTCACTTCTTCTGGAGCAGGCCCTAAATGAAACGGAACTGAAATATTTTGTCAGAAAAAAATGTGTTCATTTCTCTGGTTGCATCTGTTATTCTGTTTTATATAGCCTTTGTGACAGGCTTATATTGTACCGCCTACGTTTCAAATTTAACCATTCCGTTGGCTTGCTTGCTTTAATAACAGAACTTTTCATGGAAATTTTCGTTAAGAGTCAGAACAAGACCTTGGAAATTTCAAGCGGAAATTACTCGTCACAAGTCGACATATGATAATATACAGGGTAAATTGAACAAAAACGACAACCTTTTTAGGTGGTGTTTTGCAAGCGCCAAAAAAAAATCATTGTTCAATACACAATACGGAAAAGAAGGAAAAGAAAAGATGCATACAGCAAAAGCCTAAAATTTAGTTTTCTACCCTTTATTATTGCTAGGCAGAAATACTGATTTCTGTTGACATCTCATATGTACAATGAAATTCCCTAGAGAACTACAAAATTCACCCCTAGGAATAGGATGACGATTCTTACATAGTGGTACTCCCTTCCCACCATTTCTACATAACCCCTATATCTATATACCTATGCTATTGTACCCAAAACACTTGAAAATTATTTCTTTATACATTTAAGACACAAGTTCTACCACTTTCCAGCACCCACCAAGGAAAAAAAAAAAATCGTGTGCATTGGCCCAAAAAGAAAACATCCTTGCTATCTAAACCTTTGTGACAGATGTCACTGTGGCATTGCAGAAGAAGCACCGTTGGCTGTTCAGGAGGTGCCGAGATATACAGCCGAAACAGGATCGATGATGACATGGCTCAAATAGTGCATTTGATTCGCCATTGTAGCATATACAGCAGTTGTCATCCCCATCCTCGGTGGCTGCCAAGTGTCCTGCCTCTTCAACCGACACTGACATGCTTCTGAAATAGTTGGAGAGCTCCTCCAATTGTGCCAGCTTTGCTGTGGCCATATCGCCTCGAAGCATGTTACTCTGAAAGAAAGGAATAATTAATTTATATTAAAAAAAAGGAAAAATATTTCTATTTTATAAAATTTGAAAAGTAATTCAACTTTATGCCAAATTAAATCCCACAGAAAGAAGTTGACCTTGCTTACATTTAACTTCTTACATGGAAGTGGAATGCAAATTCAACAACTTCATTTCAAGGACTTGGACATGCTTTTTAACAATGAAGGATATTAACCAAATTGTCCCATGCTCACAGCAAAAAATGTTTTGCTTCTATGTGCATATAACACCAAGAACTTTCTAGCTTATTACAAATGCCCATCTATTACATTGATGGAAGATATTCAAATTAAGATATGCCAATTGTGCTCTTGCCCAGCTTGATTTTTTTGAGCAAAAAGTTAAAAAAGACAAGCCCACCAAATTATACTGTTGATATTCAAGTTCGCATAAACTGGCTAAGAAGCAATTTGGTTGAAGGCTACAAAAAAGTAGGGACAACTTTTGTGTATTTCTCACCTGATCAGACTTTGATTAAAGCACTTCACTACTTCAGTGTTACAAAGCATTAGTGTCAATTACAAAATTCTATTTAAAGTAAAATTGATCAATGGTAGCGTGCAAAATAAATAAATAAATAAATCTAACCCAATTGTAGTTGAGAAGGTACTGAAAACCAAAATGGAGAGTTGCAGGGCAATCCATGCTACAAAAAACTGAGATCACATCACTCAGACTGGTGTGACCTGATTCTGAATCAGAACCTACTGTACCCAAGATATTCAGCATTATCCCCAGAATAGGTGCTAGAATCATTGTTCGGTTCATCTTCTCTCCATGTCTCCTTAATGTCCTATGAATGAATGTCTCAAACCAGTTAGAGAAAGTGAAAAAATGAAATCCTAAGAAATGTTAGCCACTGGAGATATACTCAGGGGGACCTCTTGTCTTTGCACTGCATCACCGCATCATTACCCAAAAATTAGAAAATGAAGTACATCTACGATCTTGCTACTGTAATACCAAGTTTAATTCAGAACAAAGTTGACTCGACAAGTTAATTGTCAGCCAAATACATAGTATTGAAATTGTTTCTTAGGATATCTGCTTTAAAATCACACTTTCAGATCTCAAGCAGAAATTTTTCTCCATGTTCAGGAAACTTTGTCTATATAATAGTCTTTAAGCATTGACTGAGCTCTCAGAAACCAAAATTCAAAGGACTAACTGAAAGGCGCGAAAGATATGTACACCCTGGAGCTTCAAATATTAAAAAAAAAAAAAAACAAGAAAAAAAATTGTGTTGTATACAAGAAATACTTGTAGAATGCGAAAAAACTTACAGATCAAAGAAATCAGTATCAGCGGCGGAGATTATGTGGTTTAGGATAAATACTACCAACTCAGTGAGGCGTCTCAAATTCATGTCTGGGCCGGAAAGAAAGGCCTGAGGGATCTCTCCTACACAAAACTCCAATAACCTGGCAAGACTGCAAGAGATGTCAAAAATCACGCTGCATTTCCTCTGCTGAAGGTCAGCAACCTACATCGATGAGAAGCACCGGAAATACCAGGTTAATACCAGGTTAACCACTTGGGTCGCATTTTGTAGCGATACCCTGATGGAGATTACGTACAGTTTCATACTCAATAATTGAGGTTTCATTAGGATTGTTTATTCAATAGAAATGATGACAAATACTTACTATTGTGCTGTTCTGTATGGTCCTATCTATGGAAGCAAACAGCTACTATTTCCAGCATACAGCATATAAAAAGAGAGAAACCCAGAAGCAAGAAATTAAAGTAACAAACTAAATCATTAAACTCCAGATTTAAAAGAGATGGAACGAGGGCAAAACTGACATTATGCTTATCTTGCATCTCACGAATGGACATGGAAAACTCGGTCATGGTCCAGCTCAGTGTGTTGAAAAGCCTATTAAGAAAGGTTGCAAAGAGTTCTTCGTCATGAATGCAAGTCTCCCGAAGCAGAACCTAGAAGGTGCACCAAAAAGGAAGTGATGTCAGTACAGAAATCTTCGCACATTATTAATGATAAATGACCTTAATATTACAGTTGGTTTTCTGTTTTCCACTGATAACAAATAGTGAAGCATCATAACAAAATAAGTTTGCAAATACTGTAACTCAGATCAGCAAATTCAACAAAGAGCAGAAAGTAGCAAACCAAGAAACACTAAACCAGCATTACATGGTAGAAGTATATACTCCATAGATCCATTATAAAAAACAACCTGGAAGAGAACAGAAGAGACAGAGTCTGTGCTTCTAGAAGAAGTGAAGCCACACCCCTTGCAGAGGCGGGAGAGAATGTTGGTAACGGGGATCCAGGACCGATTGTCAAAGGCTGACAGTAGGCCCCGTGGCATCCTCTCAACTGCCTCTTGGTTGTTCTCAAACACGACTAGGAAGTCCCTGTACTGTACCAGCACTGATATCGACTGCAGAAGCACATCCTTTATATCTGCGCTAAGTATCCGTGGGTCATTGAAATGCTTCACACAGAACGTTACCTGCCAACAGATAACATGTGCCATAAATAAGAGAGGATCCTTACAGGAGCCTAACTTGCAACAAGGTACCACAAAAATTAGAAACTTCCTATTTTCTTGTCTATTTGCCTCAAATCTAGTACATATTTCTTTATCATATACTTCTAATATTAAATTTATAGTTGCATTCTGAGAAGTTCCAGTAGCAGTTTTCTGATATAAGTCTGCCACCTGTCAAACCCAAACTTAGATAAATTTTTAGAGGAATGCAGTTTACAGTTTTATATCAGTAACCTCACACCTTATCAAATTTTTAGAGGAATGCAGTTTACAGTTTTATATTAGTTTACAGTTTTAGTCAATAATTTGCACGCTCTTCCTTCAGCTGGTTTTTTTTTTTTTTACCACTAATGGTACAGCAACAAAATCATACATGGTCATCACTGTTTTTACAAAGGCATAAGATAAAGTGGCCACAAGACCTTACATTTATATATATAAAACAGTAACACTTACAAAGGAAGAGAGTCCTTGCTTGAGAAATACTGCAGATGAAACAAATGGAGGTTCACTTCTGCGTAATGCATGGAATGAATCAACCTGCAATATGATTAAATATTATGACCATGATGACCATCCTTGCAATATGAACTCATGAAAGTTCGAAACAGAATAATCCATAGTACCAGTGATTCGACATAATATTCAGGAACATAGAGGAAAACAGAATCAGAATCACTAAGAACCAGCAACAAATCAACAACCCACATGCAAGATGCATACATTCCTCTCAGCTTCCACCTTGAAAATAGAGATATTCTGTACCTGCATTACCCAACGCAGTTGAAATTTAATTAAATTGTTCCATCCCCAAAATTGTTCCAAACATTATTAATAAAAAAAATAAAAATGTATATAGTGAACATCTTAACTATTAATTTTAGAAAACAAAAGTCTGCATTTAAAGATAAAAGTTTACAGCCTAAAATTTTCCTTTCATATGCATATTTTGATTTTAGTTCTGCCTTCCAACTTATGTTAGTTTCAGAAGTAGGCGGAGAATATAAACATAGTAAGAAACAGAAGTAACTTCTCTGGAGTTGCAACATAGTTGAATAATATTCAAAAGTAACAAAAGAGAGGGAGACGAAGAGAGGTAATCCAGGTTGTTACCAGGAGCAATGCCTGACAGAATCAACTAACTCTTCATGGTACACACTCCGAGCTTCTTTGAGGCGTTTTACTTGCTCAGGACATGACTTCTCTCTAATCTGCTTGTCAGTATCATCCAGCAACAAAGCCGACTGTGTTTGTTGTGACATGTGGTAGAATGCCTATACAAGCAAGAAAAGAATCAACAACTTAGTAAATCATTAAAAGATACAGAAGAAGATGTACAAAAACTAGTCACATGATTAAAAAATTATGAAAGTTAATGGATATTCCTTGTATCAGGAAAAATCAAAAGAGACTTAACACATTTTTGGCTCAGTACACAAGTAAATTGAGTATTAGATCAAATTATACTTTATAACAAAATTACTAATGATAGACATTATACTACTATTATAATTCTAACAAATAAATGGATTCATTGATCATTTAGAAGGTTTACTAGCCTGTCTAAAGCTCGGCGCAACAACCATATAGTAAAGCAAGAGCATGACATCAAGCAGTTCCTCCTCTCCTAGTGCCTCTGCCGAACCGTCAGACAACGACTGGTTGGTGACTGTAGCACCACTTCCCAGACCATTCAATGATTGGTAGCTGAACCCACTTCCTGACCCATCACTTGAGCTAGGCTTATCATCCTCTATTTCATCAGTCAGACCCCTGGTACTACATTCAGCTGCCACGACATTTTGTGGCCGGTCTGGTATGACCTTGCAAGAAGCCTTCGAGCTTGTACCACTTGTAGCACCACCCATGTACCGCAAGCTCTCCCGGGGAGTCTGTACCCAATCATCCTCAGAGGGTGAGCAACAGCAGGGCTTGTTTACAGAGGAGTGTGTCACCCTAAAATCCTCACTTTCCATGAAACCTTCCTCCCACTCTACCTCATTCAACTCCTTACCAGTAAATTTGTGAGATTTCAAAAGCTGGCTTACTGAGCCACCTATTCTCGGTAAACTGCTAAAGTACAAGTCCGTTCTAAAGAAAATGTTTTGTGGGAAATGGCGGCTTCCACCTCGGTGAAGAAACCCTAGTTTCTCATCAGATGGAGATCCTATCCCCTCCGAAAGAAGGTGGAGGATGACAGTGTACAATGAAAGGAGAACATTGCTGCTTGGATTTCCACCAGAGGCTGTACGGTGGTCCATGCCCCGGGCCCGCACTATGAGATTTTGCATAAACGACCTGAATACAGAGCCAGGAGAAGCTTGAGAGGACAATCCTGGAGGTGTGAACCGTATAACCAAGCCGCACAGCTGGCGATGCAACTCCTCAATCTGCATATTCATGTGGCCTCGTGTAAGATCTTAATTATAAAATATACATTTATTTATCAAGTTAGCAACATATTAGGATTATTACATGTCCTAAATGAAGACACAACAGTACAGGTCACGAGCTCTAAGTACATATAAATTTAAAATTAACAGTTTTTTTTTTCAGCCATTATATAAAAAATATCGCACATCTACGTAGTTCTGGAACATTGATAGTACCAAACATGGTAACGGCATCTCAAATTGTTCAATTACAAGCCATATAAACATAGGGAACTGGCGAACCTAAATCATGCAAGTTTGAATTAATTAAGACAAAAGTGTGCAATAATGTCACCATTGTCCTTCAATTCTACAACTAACAGAAAGTTTCTGCATATATTAATCTAGCGACAATACTGAATTCTACGACATACTTACCAGAAAAAAATAAATAACACAAAGTAAAAAAAAAAAAAAAGTATAACCTACCTTAGATATTGCCTCAGAAACCATCCGAACAGTCAAGGCCATGGTGCTTCGAGTGCTACTATCCTCAAACAGGGCAGGCCACCAAACCGTCGGCATCAGCTCCTTCAGGTCCTGCTTGTTTGGCGCCTTCCCTGAAAGGAACCCCTCAAATGAAACTGTAAAATCATGACTCTGCCACCACAGCACCATCATCTCTCTCCTCCTCAGTATCTGGCATGCCAGTGCCAGGTATGGGTATGACCCTGTGTATGGGCACTGTGTCAGAACAAGGGGGGCCACCTTGCAATTACATGAAAGTGCCATGAACAGCTCCTGAAAAACCATATCAGATTCTGGGTATTGCAGAAACAAGTCCAAGACACGATCGAGGGTAGCCCGGTCATGCGGCTCCTGTGACCTCAATACTTCAATTAAAAATGATGTAAGTGGGCCCCATGTGATATATTCCAAGTCCGGATAATTATCTTGTCCTTCAGGGTTCCCAATAAGACCAAAGAACTCAGAGAAGATTGCACGAGATACTGGGTCAAATAGATCCTTAAGTGGGGCAAAACGCTTGACCCGCCTCAGCTTGTGGAAATAAGCTGAATCAGACCTCTCCAGTGCCTCAGCCTCTAGAAGCCGTCCCAGAGACTGCAGGAGGTACCCTGCAAACCTTCTAGAAGGAGGTGGGGCTTGAAGTGGGTCAAAACCTTCAATTGGGTACACAAATGGGTGTGACCCAAAATTTAGATAACATTTTTCCCCATCTGAGAGAGAAACTGCAGGACAGAACCCATACCCATCACCTTGACCTGATACCTGTACCCCATCGAAGGCTACACCAAGGGGTGACCCATTTCTATAAAATGAGATTTCACCTTTGTCAAGGTCAATGCAACAGCCAATGACATCACCTATGGCCCATGGCTGGCCATAGCTCTTTGCTGCCTTGTTCCATTTTGTTACGCGCTTCCCATCAAAGGCGTACGAGTCTTCATCATCTCCCACCCCTCTATGGTCAGTGAAGGAGCAGGAGAGTTTGGCCCATCCCAGCTGCTGGACCCCACATGTTTCTAGAACTACCTCAAACATCCATTTCCCTCTCCATACGCATGCATCAGCACATGCACTGCTAAAGGCCGCGACACTCTCAATTAACAAGGGCTTTCTGATGTTCTTGAATCTACCACATATGTTTTTTGCCTCTAAAGAAACCCTTTTCCTTGGCGAGTTGTTAACTTCATGGGCAAGTTCAAACCTTTTTGCTTGGTCCTTTAGTATCGAACCAATGAAATTGGTGTCTATGCTATGAGAAGGGGCATGGATTGAGTTGTGATGGAGATCGAGGATGTGTTCGATGGTTCGCTCAACCGATTGGTGGCCGATGTCATCATGGTAAGAGATCAGATGTGATTTCTGAGAATTTGTTCCTCTTGACTTGTCACCTGAGAGTAAAAGAGCTAATCCAGAAGAAAAGGGGCTCATTCTCTTTCCCTCTTCTGCCATTACAGCCCGAAAGGTGGAATCTTCGCCGGATTCCCCTCTCGACGCCTCCACATGTGATTGTTGTATGATTCAAGTGCTAATTCAGATCAATTCCAGCTTATGTCCCAGGATACAGGATATGGAAAATAATCTGTCAAATGTTACCAAAAAAAAAAAATGAGATTGATGCAAGGAGACTGAACTGATTGCATCAATAAATGAAATGAAACAATTTACTCAAAATAAATTAATCACTATTTTGAAAAAAAAAAACAAAAATAAAATATGTATGGTTTATTGTAAAACAGAGGAAACGCAACACAAATTCAAAATGAGAAAAAAACGAATTAAGCCCCTGTTGGCGAGGATTACAACGTTGAAGGAAGAACGTACCGTAACTGGAACTGCGTGAACTGATCGAGAACTCTTTTGTATCAGGCGGCGATGACAGGAAAGTTAGGGTTTCCTTGCGGGAAAAAAGGAGAATTTTTTTAAGAGATTATAATTTGGGGAAGGAAGGAGATCGACAAAGAAAAGTGGAAAACTGGTTCTCGCTTTCTCTTCTTTGCACTTTAGCCCTTAAATTAAAACATATTCAGAAATAAGAGCAATCTGAACACAGTTTATTTCTCTGAATTAATAATCTTTTGATTGGGGCCGTTTGGATCGTTTAGGAAGTTAGGGAATTTGGGGAAGTTGCAATTCCTAGGAATAAATTTATTGGGAAGTGTGTAATTTTGTGAATAGTTTGGATTGTTTATAATAAATTTATGGTAGGAAGATGAAATTCCCCAAAATCTTTGGACGATCCAAACGGCCCCATTGTATATTTGTATGTGTATCTACGTAAGAATGCTCGTATCATGTCAAGAGACGGATCGGCATCCTCTACAGTCCAGCATTTGGCTGGACGGTACAGCCAAGGCATTTTTAAAAATTTTAAAATTCAAACGTTAAATCTAAACCGTTGATCTTGTTTAATTTTACGAGCGATGCATTTTCATATAAATTTTATAAAATTTGGAGTTGATTTGATAATAGATTAAGTGGTCAACAAATGAACGAATATGGTTAACTATCACTGATTAATTCTAATACGTTCGTCATTTGATCATTTAATCAAGTATCAAATCGACTCCAAATTTTATAAAACTTATATAAGAATGCATCGCCCGTAAAATTAAATAAGATCAACGATTTGGGTTTAATATTTAAATTTTAAAATTTATAAATATTAAAAAAAAAGACCTTGGCTGTACCGTCCAGTCAAATGCTGGACTGTAGAGGATGCGGATCCGTCAAGAGACTACATTAAATAGTAATTTTAATTTATCAATTCAAAATATTCTGACTTACTTATCGATTTTGATATACAGTTTATTTCTCTAAATGGGAATGAGATCCTCAGTACGTCGAACAGAGAAATTTTTTTGACGTTTTTGATTTGAGTAGTTCGATTTAATCTTAACGATTAATGATGCTCCATGAATAATATCAAATTGATAGGTCTAAAAAATTTAACCATGGAAATTTAATCAAACGGCTCAGATCAAAAGACGTCCACTGTGTATCTACATAAGAACACTCGTATCATGTCAAGAGACCACATTAAATAATCATTT
>JAMFTS010006103.1:0-24762 GCA_028095005.1 Rhynchospora pubera | reverse complement strand
AATTATATCAAATAAAAATTGCCCGCACATTGAGCGGGCACTGCTGCTAGTTAATTATAAATACCCACTAAATATACCATGCACGAAAAAACTGAAACCTGATAACTCAGTCATCTGGTCAATTTTAAAAAGCCAAACACAACAAAACAATAAATGGGGCTTTATTATTATTACATTGCGTGAGATCTCTTCAGCAGCCTTCTGGAGATCACTGAAGACGGAGAAGCCCCACCCTCCCCATCCACCTCCTCCACCTCCTCCTTCTGCCTCACTCTTCGTCGGAGGCTGAGGCTGAGGTGTCGCTGTCTCATCCACTTTGGCGCTGCCATCAGTGGCATTTGGTAGATCCTGATTCGCTTTCTTCCCATCTCCTTCCTCCATTTTAGATCGATGTACTTGTAATCTAAATTGAACCAAAATGCTCCCACAATCTTAAATCACTGAGAAATTTTAGATCTTCCCTTCCCTTCCAAGTTCAGTTTTCAGTCTAACCTAACATAACACCCTTCAACACGTCGCAACACCTGGCCCATTTTTAAGCACCTTATTTCGGTCCAATAAGAATTACCCGGCCCATATACAAGCCTATAACCCGTTTTGTTAATCTGAAGCCGGAAAAATAAAAAATAATATTAAAAGAGAATATTTTTTCGGAAGTCACTGAACTTTGTACATGATTCAATTTTGGTCACCGAACTTTAATTTGCCCTTCTAAAACTATTAAATGTTGATTTTGTCCAAATTTAGTCACTCCATCATAGTTTCATTATTGAGTAAATTTTTCAAGAGGTCACTAAAGTTTATGTATGATTCATATTTGGTCACTAAAGTTTAATTTGTCCCTCCACAGCCATTTAAGTTTGATTTTGTCCAATTTTAATCCCTATGTTAGTACTTTATCCCATTCCGTCTAATGCCGTTTGAAAAAATTGAGATGTGAATAAAAAATGTTATCTATCATCTCCCCACAGGGTTCCTTCTTATTCTCTAGCTTTTGTTTCTCTCTCCTGAACTCCGCCCCCTTCGCCTCTCTCTACCGACCCAAAGCCCCTCGATCTCTCTCTTCGTAACACTCAGTCTCTCCCTAACCGATCTCTCTTTCAGACGAAAGAAGCCGAAACTACGCTACACCTCGAGCTCTCCGCCTGCATGACTACTTCTCCCTAGCATGTCTCTTGTTTATATACTAATTCTCTTGTTTATATACTAATCCTATTACAAGTCCTCTCTAACAAAAAGTTAGTTAGCTAATCTAATTGATCTTCTGTGTCTGTAATTATGCGTATCAGTGAAGTTGAAGACCTTTACGAGTGATTTCCTTGCCAGCGCTCATGCCAGTCCCATTACCAGTAGGTGTTGTGTCCACAACAGAGCTACTGAGGCACAACTGCATCAAGACGACACTGCCACGAGCCAAGGCATAACAACGTTGCTGAGCGGATGATATGGTTAAATGAAAGAGATGAAGGAGGTAGGCTTCAGTAGAGATTGAGACAGAGAGCTTAAGTTACTTTCTTAAGGACATAAAAGTGAAGAAGACGGTCTAATTAAAAGAGGTGTTGTTGAGGGAGATAAAGGAGGAGATAATGGAGAGAGTCAGGATTAGGGAAGGCGGAGAGAGTGACGGGAAGGTGAGTCGTGATTTCGGCTTCTTTCGTCTGAAAAAGAGATCGATTAGGAAGAGACCGAGGATTATGAAAGAAGAGGTCGAGGGGCTTTGGGTCGATAGGGAGAGAGGCGAAGGGGGTGGAGTTCAGGAGAGAGAAACAAAAGATAGAGAAGAAGGAACGCCGTGGGGAGAGGACAAATAACATTTTTTATTCACATCTCACTTTTTTCAGACGGTATTAGATGGAATGAGGTAGAGTACTAATAGAGGGATCAAAATTGGACAAAATCAAACTTGAATGGTTGTGGAGGGATAAATTAAACTTTAGTGACCAAATATGGATCATACATAAACTTCGATGACATCCTGAAAAATTTATTCTTTCGTTATTATTATGTTAGAATGTTAGCATTGGGGGTGAAAATAGAGTCTCGTATCAATTTTGTTTCTTTTCTTCTCTCCCATAACCCAACGGTCTTGACCTCTATCACTTCATCTTCTCCAGCGACTCCTTTTCTTTTCCAACTACTCCAAAGCCTCCACATGGAAAATTCAAAATTAAGCACTTCTTTCAACCACTCAAGCACCTCTCTTCTTTGTTAATGTTCCGAAAATAATAGGACCTTTTAGGGAATGTGATCGGAGGTGAAACCTAAGTCAAATTAGACCTCAAATCTAATCTATTGCAGCGTAGCTTGAGGGTCGAATCACAGGAACAGTTATTCTAAACTATAGACTTTAAGTAACTTAGTTTAATTAATCTAAGGGTAAACAAGTCAAAAGATGATTAACCGATTAAAAGGATTAAATTTAAACTAAAGGTATTAATTCTAAACTCTAATTAACCTCTAAATTACTCTAAAAATTAAAGAAAAAAAAAATCTAAACTCAAATTAAGGACTTAAACTAGGGTCAATTGATCGGGTTCCACTTTCAGGCACTATCCTGGCGGTCGCCGGCTTCCTAGCGGGGTCGACAGGATAGTTCGATTATTCAGTTCAACTAGTTTCTAAATTCTCTAAGTGCAGGTTCTTTGGCTTAAACTCTGGTCCAAATACTAACTCTCGTTTTTTATTTGGTATTACTAAGTTTTAACCTTTAAACCTCCCTAAATCCTAGGTTTCAACTCTTGTTTCTTGGCTTAGGTTTTAGAGTTTGCTTTAACTATTCGGTAGGATATCCTAGATCTCTTGATCTTAGGAGGGAATAAACTTTTCAGCTAAGTTCCTCTTTCACCTTTTAGGTATACTTCCTATCCTAAGGTAAGAAATTCAAATTGTCTTGAAATTAGGGTTCTATTTGCTTATCTACGAGGTCAGGCCTAAACCAAGTGAGCAAACCTTCAAATCAATTCAATTCACATTCTAAATTTCAGCAAATAAACTTAAGTAAAGCAAAGCGACTCAGAAAAATTAGAAAACTAAATTAAACTTCATAAATCTACCAAGTCATGGTTCACTACAATTGCCCCTAAACTAAACTACTCACTACAAGTCATACTAAACATAAAAACAACAAGTTTCAACAGACTAAACATCAAAAGAGAGAAAATAGAGAAAGATTACAACAAAGAACTAAAAGAAACTCTCTCAGGTTGAATCCTGGCCGGTCGACAGGAGACAGACTGGGTGCGATTCCTACTAACTCTTCTTGAATCTTGCTCCAAAATCTCACTTAGACTTTCTGGTGCTCTTCCACATGGCTAAATAGACTTGAAGGACGGTTCCCATGTGTGGAGATCATGTTTGGTTCTTCCGAAAATAGGAAACACGCTATGCCAGAAATAACGTCTCCAAATCGGGCATATCTTTTTGGGTCAGGCAGGGTCGCCAGAACAGGGGCTTGTCTGGTTTGATCCTGTTCCTATGCTCCAGTCGCTTGGATCTTGACTTGCTCCGTTTGAATTATGCCTTGGGCCCAATTTTGCACCAAATCGTTATTGAACCTGAAATTAAACAAGGGCAAATAGCAGTACCACATTTCTAACCTAAATTGCATTAAAATCTAACTAAAACACAAGCTTTTAATTGAAATTAAGGCCTAAAAGGGTTGAATATTTCGATGTAAAACCCGCCTATCAGAATGCCTCTTTTCGATAGCTTATGCCATGATTTGGAGAGAGACTATTTCAAATTGATAGTATTGTAATCTATACCAATTTCGAATGTGGAGAAGATTATTGAGGATATGATTAATATTATGAGGAAAGCTCTTGGTGTTGGCTTCACTGCTCCTCAATATTGGCAAAAAAAACTATACTACCATTTTTTTACAATGATTTTTAATTGTTTGGATCTAAGGACGCTTCAAAAAGTTTCAACAATTCCAATACGAGCTCATTCAAACTAATTTGGGTGCCTCATAATTATGCGCTATAGGTGTGTTTGGAAGACCTTTTGAATAAGTTATTTGGGAATAGACTTGTTCACGCGCACCCAAACGCTTGATTTTACTTAATTTTATTTTAGGCTGGACTTTTACCAAAATCATAACTCAAAATCCTTGATTTTATTTACTTTTATTTGATTTTAGTGTGTATTTGTAGAAATTTGGTATTGCTTGGGTTTCATTTTGATTTGTAGGAATTTGGAGCCAAGTCGCAGCGAAAACAGTGCATTTCGGCACGAAACTGTTAGAGTTATGTCCTAGAAGTCAATAATTTAATGACTTAATTATTAGTATATGTTTTGGATGATATTTTATCTGTTAGAGTTATGTCCTAGAAGTCAATAATTTAATGACTTAATTATTAGTTTATGTTTTGGATGAGATTTTATCATCTGTTCCTAGGTTTATTATTGACAGATCATTCAGGTTGAGGATCTGAATTGTAGATCTCTGTTGATCATTCTTTAGAATGACAATAATAAATCTAAACGGTCCATAATCTTGATAATTAACAAGGAACATTAATTATCATAAAAGATTAGTATGCAAGTTAAGTGATGATTAAGTTCTACTAATCATAGGTAAAGAGTTACCAACTTAGTTGCATATGTGTATGTTATGGAACATAGCACAGGACTTGACCCATCGAAATAAACATATGGATTGTGTTATGTGTCATTGTTTATTTCGTTGTGATTTTGGTTCTAAGTTTGAGATGTTTATCTTTTCCACATGAGGATAGGTTCAATAAATACTGTCTACCGCTGATTCCCGATAAGGGCTGCTATACGGACTTTATTTATGTTCTCTTGAATTGTGCGGGGAAAAGTTAATCATCAAGAAAACCGTATGTCCCTCATTAATTCACTTAGTGAGTGACGATATCTGTTTGGGCCCCTTGATGGAGATAGATTGTTTGCATGCAACTTTATACAATTATCTCTAGATCAAGAAACGTATAATCTGCAAGAATGACACATTCCTATCTTGGATTATACGATGATATCGTGCGACATAAGAATCAAAATAGAGAAACATATTTATTCTCTTATGCAGGATTGAAATATTGTAGCAGTACACTATTTATGCGAATTGGGAGTCATAACGTGTTGCTAGATACCGCTTATGATTATTGGAATTAAATAATGATTTAATTCCATGGCCAACATAGCATAAATCCTCAAAGGGTCACACAAATAGGACATTAATCACACAGTGCATTATTTATTTATTCACAGCAGTAGGTTCTGTGGAAATATGATAAGATTGATTAATTAATTATATACCGTTGCGAACCGTTATAATTAATTAAGTCAATGGATCATATAGAAATAAATTAATGCATTAACTAATCCTAAAATAATTATTAATGAGTTAATAATTAATTTAGTTCAACACTTATCAATATAAATGGTTATATTGATTAATTGGGCCGTTATTTAAATAGCAAATAGATAGCCCAATTAAAGAGCAAATAAATGAGGCTTTAATTAATAAAATTAGAGACTAAATTGAGTGGATTAAGTGGCCCAAATAGGCCCAAAACGTGGCTGCCCAATATGGTGGTAGGGTGGGATGGCATAGTTGTAATTATGCAAGAGGTCAATTAGGTTTTGTGCTCTATATAAGGACCACTTATGAGAGCCTCCACCTAGCTTTCTCTCTCCTCTCATTCCCTCCCATGAGGCCGCCACCTTCCTCCTCTCTCCCTCTTATTTGCTCATGTGTTGAGCTATTTTCTCTCCACTAAATCAAGGTTGTTGATTGATGCAAGAGAGAAAACCATAGGGAATAAGTAGCAAATAAGTAGTTAAGTCATATGATTTGAAGTATTATCTAAAGAGTATGAAAATAGTTTCATAACTCACTCCATGAGGAACATTATGGAATAATGTGTCCAAGAATGGAGGTATCGAACAATATTTTGTATAGTCCGATCGATAATAAATCAAATTGACTTATTCGACTCGTATTAGGGAATTATGTTTGAGGACAATATTGTTTACACTGAATGGTGTTCCATCAAAGTCTATTGAGGAAGGTTTCTTACGAGATTTTGATCTCTAAGTATAATACTTCTCGAGATTTGGTGTTGAGAAGCTTATTTCAAGTATTGTGGACTTGTAAGCTTAAACCAAATAAGACACTATATATTTGTAGGATGCTTTATATTAAAAGGCACTACTTCCACGAATATGATAAGAACAAAGTAGTTGTTGCTAATCATAATGTAGTCTTGATGAATTGAAATTCTCAAGAAGAAGTAGTGGGAGTAAAGTGAGCATTAAAGGAGTTTATGCGTCACTACAAGAAGTACTCTTATGGGAAACTTGTCACTCCATACATGGTGCTTAGTGGGAGTTGAGCGGAACTTCATTCACAAGTTGTTTTGAAAAGAAGTTTAATAGTACGCTTCTTCCAATGAGGACTCAACCATATCACGAGTTGATGATGATTCGAGAAACTCATGGAATATATGAGGAGTCAAGAACTCGTTCAACAATTCATTGTGGAAGTAGTTCATGAACCTCAAGTACCAGTCCTACAAAAGATCAACGAGAGTTGATTGCCTAAGCCGTTTGGTGCATTGGCTTCACGACATTCTCAAACTTAGCATATGAGAATCCGTTGATAAACAAGAATAACGATGGAACGATCCGATTCCACATATATGGTTTGAATTCATATGATCTTTAAATAAAATCCATGTATAACAACAAGGTATAGACCTTGGTTGACGTTCATGAAGGAGCAATCCATCAAGAACGTTTTAGATCTTCAAAAGGAAAGATCGACATGGATAACAAATCGACTATGTACAAAGCGCGGCTTCTCGCTTGTAGCTATGTCTAAGTCGATGACTAGTTGACTACGTACAAAGCACAACCTCTTGCTTGTGGCTATGTAAAAGTCAATAAAGATCATTCTAGCAATAGTTGTATTTCATATATATTGATATATGGAAAAACACATAAAACCGCCTTCTTCATATGAATGAAGGATGATGTTGTGCATTTTACACAAATCGAGGTTTTATGTATTGCTAAAAACATACGCATGCTTCAAGGATCCATAAATGGATTAAAGCAAGTGTTGTGGAGATTGGAATAAAAGTTTTGACAAGGAAGTCAAGGAGTTGAACTTCGTCAAAAGTATCTTGTATAGACAAGATATTCAGTGGGAGCATAATTGTATTACTTGTATTGTTCAAGATAACAATTCATTAATTGGGAATAACATTAAGAGAATGAATATTGTCAAGATCTCTTTGGAGAATACTTTCTCAAATGAGAACTTGGGCGAAATCACCTAATCCTAGGAAACAAAATCTATAAAGATAGATTATGATGGAAGTTAGGTTTGAGCAAATATGCATGTATTTACGAAGTGTTCTAGAAACACGAAAGTTACACTCCAAGAAAGGATGTCTAACTGTACGTCACATGGCATGACTTGAGTGTTTTAACTCGGTCTATTGCAACTCAATTCGAGAAAGTGCATGAAATAGTTCAAGCATTCTTTCATTATGAGTTTTATTGTGTACGTCATATTTATGCATATTCCCCAATGTGTAGTATCCAAAAGATATGACAAACAGTTGTCAAATGGATACAAGAGAAACACATTTGGACGATAGTCAAGGATATCCTCGAGTACCTTATGAGAAAGAGTGATATAATGTTTCATCTCTTAAGATGAAAGAGAGCTCGTGTAAATTAATTACACTAATGCTAGTTTTTCCAAAGATTGATATAATCACAGTTGAACTGCATATTTTGCTAAAAGGTGGTGTTGTAAATTTAGAAGGTGTTCTAAATGGAATATTACAACCGTTTCCGTCACCAAAGCAAAATACATAGCAACTTGTGAAGCAATAAAAGAAGTTTATTTCGGATCGATTTCTTAGTTGAGTTATTATGGTTCTAAGCATCTCGAACCATAACTTACTCCTAAGAGCCCAATGTTACATTGGAGATTCAAATATGATCTATAACGATATCACTTGATATCATATGATGGTGATCAAGAATATATATAGGAGTATATATATATAGTCAAACAATTTTTGGATAGGTTCGCGAACACAGCGAACACTCTAGCACGACCTCTACCTTGAGCAGTATACGAGATGCAGTTATGCATCCATACGTGGTGGACGTATGAGTAACTAGCTATAAGCGTATTATTTATTTTAAGGTCCGAGACATGTATATATGTAGATATATGACATTGTTCTCAATTCTTCGTTGGCTAGAAGTCACTACTGATTGACTCTAGGCCAAGTGGGAGATTGTTAGAGTTATGTCCTAGAAGTCAATAATTTAATGACTTAATTATTAGTTTATGTTTTGGATGAGATTTTATCATCTGTTCCTAGGTTTATTATTGACAGATCATTCAGGTTGAGGATCTGAATTGTAGATCTCTGTTGATCATTCTTTAGAATGACAATAATAAATCTAAACGGTCCATAATCTTGATAATTAACAAGGAACATTAATTATCATAAAAGATTAGTATGCAAGTTAAGTGATGATTAAGTTCTACTAATCATAGGTAAAGAGTTACCAACTTAGTTGCATATGTGTATGTTATGGAACATAGCACAGGACTTGACCCATCGAAATAAACATATGGATTGTGTTATGTGTCATTGTTTATTTCGTTGTGATTTTGGTTCTAAGTTTGAGATGTTTATCTTTTCCACATGAGGATAGGTTCAATAAATACTGTCTACCGCTGATTCCCGATAAGGGCTGCTATACGGACTTTATTTATGTTCTCTTGAATTGTGCGGGGAAAAGTTAATCATCAAGAAAACCGTATGTCCCTCATTAATTCACTTAGTGAGTGACGATATCTGTTTGGGCCCCTTGATGGAGATAGATTGTTTGCATGCAACTTTATACAATTATCTCTAGATCAAGAAACGTATAATCTGCAAGAATGACACATTCCTATCTTGGATTATACGATGATATCGTGCGACATAAGAATCAAAATAGAGAAACATATTTATTCTCTTATGCAGGATTGAAATATTGTAGCAGTACACTATTTATGCGAATTGGGAGTCATAACGTGTTGCTAGATACCGCTTATGATTATTGGAATTAAATAACGATTTAATTCCATGGCCAACATAGCATAAATCCTCAAAGGGTCACACAAATAGGACATTAATCACACAGTGCATTATTTATTTATTCACAGCAGTAGGTTCTGTGGAAATATGATAAGATTGATTAATTAATTATATACCGTTGCGAACCGTTATAATTAATTAAGTCAATGGATCATATAGAAATAAATTAATGCATTAACTAATCCTAAAATAATTATTAATGAGTTAATAATTAATTTAGTTCAACACTTATCAATATAAATGGTTATATTGATTAATTGGGCCGTTATTTAAATAGCAAATAGATAGCCCAATTAAAGAGCAAATAAATGAGGCTTTAATTAATAGAATTAGAGACTAAATTGAGTGGATTAAGTGGCCCAAATAGGCCCAAAACGTGGCTGCCCAATATGGTGGTAGGTGGGATGGCATAGTTGTAATTATGCAAGAGGTCAATTAGGTTTTGTGCTCTATATAAGGACCACTTATGAGAGCCTCCACCTAGCTTTCTCTCTCCTCTCATTCCCTCCCATGAGGCCGCCACCTTCCTCCTCTCTCCCTCTTATTTGCTCATGTGTTGAGCTATTTTCTCTCCACTAAATCAAGGTTGTTGATTGATGCAAGAGAGAAAACCATAGGGATTAGGCTTGTTCTTTGGGTATGCTAGCACGTACCTTGTAGAACGTGATTAATCCTCCTTGGTGGACTCGAGGGCGGTTACGAGACGTGGTGGAGACGGTGGAGAAGGCACGCCATCGATTCCCATGCCTTGGTCGAGCCCCGCGAATACGATTTCGCGGGAGGTACATTCCACCCCTTTCTCTTTGTGTCGATTTTGCTTGGTACTAGATCCTCTTGCTCTTTGTGTTTTAATTGGATTAATTAGTTAGTAATTAGTCACAAAATTAAAATTGGGCGATTTCCTTACATTATCATCTGTTCCTAGGTTTATTATTGACAGATCATTCAGGTTGAGGATCTGAATTGTAGATCTCTGTGGATCATTCTTTAGAATGACAATAATAAATCTAAACGGTCCATAATCTTAATAATTAACAAGGAACATTAATTATCATATAAGATTAGTATGCAAGTTAAGTGATGATTAAGTTCTACAAATCATAGGTAAAGAGTTACCAACTTAATTGCATATGTGTATGTTATGGAACATAGTACTGGACTTGACCCAACGAAATAAATATATGGATTGTGTTATGTGTCATTATTTATTTCGTTATGATTTTGGTTCTAAGTTTGAGATGATTATCTTTTCCACATGAGTATAGGTTCTATAAATCTCGTCTACCGCTGATTCCCGTTAAGGGCTGCTATACGGACTTGATTTACGTTCTCTTGAATTGTGCGGGGAAAAGCTAATCATCAAGAAAACCGTATGTCCCTCATTAATTCACTTAGTGAGTGACGATATCTGTTTGGGCCCCTTGATGGAGTTGGATCGTATGCGCGCAACTAAGCGATCAACTCTAGATCAAGAAACGTATAATCTGCAAGAATGACACATTACTATCTTAGATTATACGATGATATCGTGAGACATAAGAATCAAAATAGAGAAATATATTTATTCTCTTATGCAGGATTGAAATATTGTAGCAGTACACTATTTATGCGAATTGGGAATCATAATGTGTTGCTAGATACCGCTTATGATTATTGGAATTAAATAACGGTTTAATTCCATGGCCAACATAGCATAAATCCTCAAAGGGTCACACAAATAGGACATTAATCACACAATGCATTATTTATTTATTTATAGCAGTAAGTTCTGTGGAAATATGATAAGATTGATTAATTAATTATATACCGTTGCGAACCGTTATAATTAATTAAGTTAATGGATCATATAGAAATAAATTAATGCATTAACTAATACTAAAATAATTATTAATGAGTTAATAATTAATTTAGTTCAACACTTTTTAATATAAATGGTTATATTAATTAATTGGGCCGTTATTTGGTAGCAAATAGATAGCCCAATTAAAGAGCAAATAAATGAGGCTTTAATTAATAGAATTAGGGACTAAATTGAGTGGATTAAGTGGCCCATATAGGCCCATTTCGTGGCTGCCCAATATGGTGGTAGGTGGGATGACATAGTTGTAATTATGCAAGAGGTCAATTAGGTTTTGTGCTCTATATAAGAACCACTTATGAGAGCCTCCACCTAACTTTTCTCTCTCCTCTCATTCCTCCCATGGAGGCCGCCACTTTCATCCTCTCTTTCTCTCTTTTGCTCATATATTGAGCTATTTTCTCTCCACTAAATCAAGGTTGTTGATTGATGCAAGAGAGAAAACCATAAGGATTAGGCTTGTTCTTTGGGTATGCTAGCACGTACCTTGTAGAATGTGATTAATACTCCTTGGTGGACTCGAGGGTGGCTACTAGACGTGGTGGAGACAGTGGAGAAGGCACACCATCGATTCCCATGCCTTGGTCGAGCCCCGCGAATACGATTTCGCGGGAGGTACAATATTCCACCTATCTTTTGTGTTGAATGAGCTTTTGCACTAGATCCTCTCTTGCTCTTTGTTTAATTGGATTAATTAAGGGTAATTAGTCACAAAATTAAAATTGAGCAGTTAACTAACAGTGGTATCAGAGACAGGTTGTACTTAAGCTTTTTTTGACACTTAATTAAGAGAAATTGGCTAATTAACGGATTAGTAGAGATGATGCGTTTGTTTGCTGTCTGGAAATGGTATTTTCTGTATTGTTTCGCATTTTTCGCTATGATATGTTCTCTAGAAGTTTTTTCCATCTACATGAAAGTTATAGATCTGTGGATTGTGATTTTTTTGGAGTTAGATTCACATTTTCTGAAATTGTATGGATTTATTGTGAATAAAACGGCGACGGTGCGCAGAACCAGTTTCTGCTCGCACTGTCCTATTTGAATGACTTGAAAGATTTATATTTTGAATATAAGTACCAGTGTTCTATGGCTAGAATCAAAGAGGACTTGAAAATCTTTCTGAGCATGTGTAGATTGTTGCATGACTCGGATTAATTTGTTGGTTTTCAAGTATGAAAAGGAAGATCTTGTCAGATCCAGTTTATTGAGCAAATCGATTGTTCTAATAAACTGTACCAACTGAGAACTCCTTTAAAAATTCTGTTTAAATGGAGTTGTTCTATTTTGAGTTAGAATTCCAGAAAAATTAATTTCATAATTTTTCCTGGAAGTTTGGACCTTCAACTAGGTTAATACATTTCGATCGACAGTCTGTTCCAGTACAGAATTTGTTGATTGTTTAGTATGTAACTCGAATTTTTTGAACTGAACTTGATTGTTTTCTTTTCATAGATTGTTAGCCTATAGTCTAAACTAGTTTTTCTATGTATATTGTATATATAAAAACTGAATAGAAGGTGGTCTAACAGACCAAATGGTTGAGAGGATAAGCTGAAAATCTCATAATGGTGTTTCGTGCACTTGTAAGAGATTTGTCTTTTTTTATTCTCCCAGATGGTTTAAGATATCTTCTTGAAATATTTACTGGTAATCACAATTATGATAAGGAGCTTAAGTAATTTATTTCATAATTTTTGGAGACCTAAAACTATTGATTTTGTTGGATTCCATTAGTTACGTTTTTTGGTAAATTACTGTTTTTCTAATTATTCAAACTAGTTGAAAACAATTAGAATACTCCTTGTTTGATCTCCTTTCAGTTATGGGATGTTGAAAGAACTTTCTAAATGAATTTAAACAAGTTTGGTTGTTTAAAATTGAGAATTTGTACACGGAATTTGCTTATGGCAAACAATACGCAAAGATGCTTTAAAATCGTTAATTGGAAACAAAGTGCTTGTATGTGCTAACTTTGTTTTGTAGGTGGATAGTGGGTTTAGTATGGCTCATGACTCAATACCTTGTGGTTGTAAATTGAATGCATGTGTGAATGTTTGTAATGCGGCATTTGGTGCCATTAATTAATTAATTTATTGATTAATTTTAATGTAACTTGTGTGGCTTGTGATAAATGGTTTTTATACCTAGTAATTCAACCATTTATAGGTCTTAATTTCTTGATTTTATGTGTTTTTCTCTAATGTTTAATGGTTAATTTAGGTTAGAAGCTAGGTACTCGCCATGGTTGCTTCATTTTGTATAGGATCTACGCGATGTGGCTACTCGACTCGACATTTGGAGCGATTTCAGACTAGACCTGCGACCCACAGATCTCACCAGCGACCCACAGTAAGGCAGCGGGTAGCAGATGTTGACTGGCGATTTAGGAGACTCCAGCGGGTCGCTAGATGCAGCAGCGGGCCGCTGGAAGATGTTAACCGACAGACAAAAATAGCCAGCCAGATTTGCTATCTTCTCCATAACTGTCTGAGCCAAATTTAGAGTCTCTACTTGCACGACCTCCACCATTAGGGAACCGCCAATGCATGATATATAAGGAAGAAGCGTTGAAGACAGAGGGGTCGGCAAATCAGAGGAAATATTTCTGGGTGAAGGGAGAACGATTCTGCACAGGTCTAGCGGGTCGCCAGAGACATCTGCGGGCCGCTGTCGAGTAGCAGAAGACAGAAAGGAAGGGATCAAGTTGCTCTTCTGTTGTAACTTTATTTCTTTCTTATGTTTTCTTTTCTCTTTGATACTTGGATGTTCTGTTTGATGTTTTATCGCGAGTAGATACCTTTTTAGGGGCCATGGCAGTGAACCTTTAGTTTATGAATTGATATTGTTATTTAGTTGATTTCTTAGTTGCATGTTGTGTTTTATTTCCTTTCTTTAATTGCTTATCTGATTGGAATTAATTGATTAGATTAGTTTGCTTGTATCCATCAAGTATAGGCCTTGCTTGATTAGATAGATAGTTAAGTCCAAACTTCTCTAAGAAATTAATATCAATTGTGTTAACTTGAAGGTTTATAATCGAAAGATTAAACCAAGGCTAATTAACGCGAGTTATAAGTCTTTTCTAACAGCGAAAGCGTAAGAATTCATAGGTTAGAAAGGTATAAACCCGTAGAAACTAGACCACGAAACGAAAGTTGAAGTTTAGTTCTACTTGATAGATTTGAAGTTAGTTGAATTGAATTCCAGAAACAAAACGAGAGTTTGATCTGCAGCACTTCAACAAAAACCCAACTCTATACACAAAGCAGCATTTAAATCAACTAAGTAATAGTCTCAGCTTGACACCAGCGGGCCGCTGAGTGAACCAGCGAGGTGGTCTATGCCCGCCAAGTAGCCAGCGACCAGCTGATCTGTCAAGCGACCTGAGTCCACTTTAGCGGGCCGCTACGAAAGCCAGCGGGCCGCTAGGACTGGAATAAACTGAAAGAATTAGCATGCCTTAAGCCCCTAACTTCCAATTAGCAAATTAATCCATCTTTACTGTATTCTGTTTTATTTAATATTTACTTAATTAAGTTGTTAATCTTGACACCAAACTCAACAATCTTGCAAACCTCTAGTTTAGTAGATTAAGTAAAATTGAAACTTAGTTATCTAATATCCGTCCTTGTGGTTCGACCCCTAAATACTTAGACGATTATCGTACGCTTGCGATACAAATTTGAGTAAAATAGGGTATAATTCTAAAGCAAGAAAATCACCATCTGCTTGCATGCCCCTAAGGCTAGAATGGGAATAGGATATTTTCACATGTATTTTTGTTCCTTTATTTTATATAGGATTTAGATCCGTATAGAATTTAGTGGGAGGGACAGTGATTAGATTAGTTTTGCTTCATGGACGATGCGGCGAAACTAATGCAAGCGGGAACCATACAAACCCACAACTATGGATGAGATGCTTATATGTGATTGCTTGTGATTGCTATGAATTGTCATAGGCTGGGTGTATGCTTACACGACCACCAAACAAGTGTCATATGATTTGTTAGTCCCAAAACTAAAAACGAATAAGTTAAATCGCCCTCCTTCTCTCTATCCCCTTCACGCCGATTGTCACTCATGGCGCGGTCCGCCCAAGCAGACGTCATGGTTGCCAATTCGGTAGTCGGGGTGCAAATAGCTAAGATTTGCAAGGAGCAAATAATGAGAGGTTACTTTTCGATGGACCCAACTAGAGTTTGGACATCGGGGCGAAGTTTGTAAATATACTTAGATATTCACAAACCAAGAATCATATGGAACGATATGATTGGTTGGAGAACCTACCTTGTCTAATTAAGTAGGGTGACGTGCCATAGCAGACTCTACTTGATGAAAACCGGGATCTTGGAAAGCCAACTACATTTGGGACATTAAATAAATGTAGTGGGAGTTTTATTTGTTATAAATAAAACAATTGCATAAACTAAATGACCTTAAATTGATTTTGTTATAGATGTTAAAATTGTTAATTTTGTTGCGATCAATCTTTGAAAATTAACAAACTCATTTCTAAAAGTATTTATTTAAAGAAGTAATACCGATTCCTAAGACACGATCTTAGTGAAGAGAAATTTGAGTATGTCAATTCCCAAAAACTTTCCTCAAACTACCCGAACGTAGCAACGCGATGATTGATTGACTTTTGGCGAAAAGTTATTCAATAAAGCGTATGGCTAATATCCTCATTTGAAATTTCTAGATCTTTGAATTAGAGAATTCATATGGACTAAATTTAACTCGTACGCTCTCATCCACTTACTCAAGAAAGTGTTCTTGGAGAAAGTAGATATTAACTCCATCATTTATGATCGAGTATAAAGAGTATGAGTTGACAAAGAGATTCTTCTTTTATAAAAGGATACATGAACGTTTCATTGGCTTACAAATCGAAAGATTTAAGTAGCTAATTGATAACTAGAGATATTGATCTCCGATATCAAGGATTATTGATATTGTCATACGATCTCTTTGGAATTATAAAGGATATAATGTTACCTTCTTCGCACACTTGTTGATGCAAAAAGGTAATTGGTTAAGTATTCAAGAAATACTTAACCAAGGTATGAGTTGAAATTTCGAGACACTTTATTGTGATTATGTATCGCATGAGTTATTTCATTTGTCATTTATTGGAGGCATTTGAAATGTTGTCTGAAATACCATGATTGTAATGTTCTAATCCTAAAAAGTATTTGTCGTTCAAATTATCTCACTATCTCTAATTTACACTAGTAACTTGATACTAGTTCATATGCTCGCATTTAACGAAATGTGTTAGCAATGAAGAATAAGAGAAATATTGAGAGATATAAAGTAAACTCCGTATATGAAATGACTTGTTCGTCTAAGTCATTACCATTGAATACGTAGAGTTATCTTTATTAAGAGTTTGTTTAGGAATTGAAGGTTGCATACCTTAATTCTAAAACCTCTAAAAAATATCTCCATTTCATATTCCATGATGGATGATTATGTTTTGTAAAAGACAAGATCTTTTATTATGGATTTGTTTATATGATTTCATGCATCTTGATTGAATTTGCTTGAAATAGATAAACAATCTTTGAATGACAAATAGGATGTGTAAGACTTGACATAAAATATTTGACTTTCATGTTATATATAACCGCTTAGTCACATACATAAACGAGAATCGCATTACGAGAGTCTCCGTAACGTAGAGCCTCCACCTAGTTTTTCTCTCTCATCTCATTCCTCCCATGGAGGCCGCCACTTTCATCCTCTCTTTCTCTCTTTTGCTCATGTGTTGAGCTATTTTCTCTCCACTAAATCAAGGTTGTTGATTGATGCAAGAGAGAAAACCATAAGAATTAGGCTTGTTCTTTGGGTATGCTAGCACGTACCTTGTAGAACGTGATTAATCCTCCTTGGTGGACTCGAGGGTGGCTACTAGACGTGGTGGAGACGGTGGAGAAGGCACGCCATCGATTCCCATGCCTTGGTCGAGCCCTGCGAATACGATTTCGCGGGAGGTACAATATTCCACCTATCTTTTGTGTTGAATGAGCTTTTGCACTAGATCCTCTCTTGTTCTTTGTTTAATTGGATTAATTAAGGGTAATTAGTCACAAAATTAAAATTGAGCAGTTAACTAACAGAAACGACGCACGAATTGTGGTCCAGAGAATCCTGTGTGACCGCACAGCGAAGTGGTGCGACCTCACCAACTCAATTCGGGCTCGTTGCGTGCGAATCTGACTCAACCATGGTCCAGCGACTCTGGTGCGACCGCACAGGACTCCAAACCCTACCAAACCCCTATATAAGGCGCTGCATTCGCCTCGTCTAGGGCATCTTTCTTTCCACCTCAATCCAAGGCGGCGCCGCAGCGAAGACCAAACCCATTTCCCACCATTCGACCTCCCGTGCGACCGCACAGCTCCTCTGCCGCCTCGGATCTCATCTCCTACACCTCATCATTCCACCCAAGCATCTCCTTTGCTGGTCCAGAAGTCGATTGGGCTTGAGAATGGGCGTCTTGACTTTCCTTTTGATTTGGTTTTAGCATGGAGATTGTATCTTTGCATTCATTTGCTTTCTTTACTTGTTTTACCATTATGTTAGGCTAGATTTAGATATGTTCTAGGGAATTTGTGGAGACCAAGGTTAAGTTTGTTGAATTGATGTAGTACTTGATTTCTCTTGTGTACAATTTACTTGGTTATTGAATGAAGTTGCTTGTTTGTGTTTAATTGCTCAATTGACCCTCCTTTTAGGTGAATGGTCATACCTAACTTTGGCTAAAGGTGTAGATTGTTTAATTGAACCAAGTAGGTAATCAAGGTAGGTTAGGAGCCGAGAGATGACCAACTTAAGTCTCAAAAGGGACAAGTTTCTACTTAGGCGAGAGTCTAGTAGATATCTTTGTGAACCAACAAATAGACTTAGGATGGTTAAGCCAACATAACGAGAGTTGAGGTTTAATGTACCTAATGGGGACTTTAGGCTAGGTTCCGCACCAAATATTGTGACCAACATGACGACAGTTGAGGTTCAAGAGTTTAGGAACGGCTAGACCTGTCCCATACAAGTTAGAAACCAATGTATTGCATCAATCCAGCACTAACCATGGGCTGTGCGGTCGCACAGGGCTCTCTGGCCTGCACTTGTCAATGTTTGGTCACGAGAGTGAGAAGCATTGACAGCCCATGGCCTAACCAAGGTTGAAACTGAACCCCTAGAACATTTTTATACCAAATTGCAACCAAATTACCAACAAAAACAACTTGTTTCTTTCTTGTTTGTTGTTATCCTTTGATTCTAGTACTTGTTAAGCTAAATTGTTAGTCTTTACTTTTAGTAATTGTTGCATTAAGTTTGTTAGTCTCCCCCTGAAATTGCTAAATCTAGACTTTGTGAAATTGTAAGTCCGGTACTTGTATATCCGTCCTTGTGGATTCGACCCCAATTGTACCAACGATTTACCGTATGCTTGCGGTTAATTTAGGACACTTTTGGATATTAGCTTATCACACATCAGAAAAAGAGGAACCAAATTAGAGCGGGGAGAAAAAAACCCATGTGCGTTATTCGAATTGCTAATTCCATGTACATGGGGTCACTGCCAAATATACCCTAAGATAATCTGAAAAGAGCACGAAGTTCTTATGTTTAGCGTGCATCGTACTGATCATATTCATCTTTGTCACATATCCATATATATATATATAATTATACTTTCTATAATTGAAATGGTATCAGAGCTAGAATATGCATATTAATGACAGATGTAAGGAACTCATATTTTTATACAATTTTAATTTTTTATTAACGATTAATAAGCATTTAACAATTGCAAATAACGAATCTAGTCAAACAAACGATTTAACACTTAAAGCAAGAAGTATAGAAGGTTACCTCTTCTAGTATCGTAACTAGAAGGTTCGAATCCTTTGCTTTGGAGTCGGTGGCGTGCTCGTCTCCACCACCAAGTTGTCGGCAACCATCTCGAATCCACCTAGAAGTTTAACCAAGTTCTAATAGTGTGTGCTAGCACACCTAGAACAAGGCTAATCCTCTCTTCTATTCCAATTAATCAACTTGTTTAATTAAGTGATTTTTATATTTTACATCAGAAATTTTGACAAATTTGACGAAATAACTTGGATTATTTTTAAATCAATAATACAGTGCAGCGTGGTTATGACTTTCATATCTAGTATAGATGAGCATCCCTTCATTTAATGTCATAAGATGGCGCTAATGGACCTAAAATAATAGTTATTAAAAATAAATTTGTAGTTTGACTGCTCTATTGGTACTGACTAAATACAACATTCGAACAAACATTTTCGGTTTCTTTTTCCTCAAATAAAAGATACTCTTTAAAGAATTGTGACAGAAAATAGACATAACGGACAATAATGCACACATAGATACAGAATGCACACAATAATCTTCTCTTACACTATAAGATGCAAGAGAGAATGCAAGAAAGAAGAAAAAAATGATTTTTCTTTTCTGCCTTTGTTTAGGGCGGTGGCCAAGGAATGAAAAAGAAACAAAAATTTTCTTAGGTTATTTTGTTGCCGAAATTTTCTTCTTTTTAATACACCATTCCCTAAGTGTAACTAATTACACTTATGTCACAAAGTGGCCGGCCTCTAATGGGCTTAAATGGACTAATTAATCCAATTAATTAAGCTTCCATTTAACATATTAGATCTTATATTTAATGGCCTTTTTAATTGCATTCCATTCGGCTCAATTAGACTTGATAAATTAGGCCACTTATTTAATAATAATTCTCACAACTATATTAAATATTGTTAAACAAGAATAATTATTAACTCATTAATAATTATTGTAGGATTAGCATGTATATTAAAATATTTCTATATGATCCCTTTGATTTAATTAATTATAACGGTTCACAATGGCATATAATTAATTAATCAAACCATCATATTTTCACTGTACTTATTGCTGTGAACAAATAAATAATGCACTGTATGGTTAAAGTTCTATTTGTGTGACCCTTCGAGGATTTATGCTATGTTGGCCATGGAAAATAAATCACTATTTATTCCAATAATCATAAGCGGTATCTAGGAACACGTTATGATTCCCAATTCACATAAATAAATATTGTACCAATAAAGTACTTCAGTCTTGCATAAGAAAATAATATCTTATTGTTTTGATTTTTATGTCACATGATATCCTTGTATAATCCAAGATAAGAACGTGTCATTCTTGCAAATTATACGTTTCTTGATCTAGAGATAATTGCATAAGTTTCTAGCAAGCAATCCATTCCATCAAGGGGTCCAGTAGATATCATCACTCGTTAGGTGTACTAACGAGGGACATACGATTATCTTGATGACTAGTTTCTCCCCGCACAATTCAAGAGAACATAAATAAAGTCTGTATAACAGTCTTTATTAGGAATCAGCGTTAGACGATATTTATTGAACCTATCCTAATGTGGAGAAACTGAACCATCTCAAACTCAGAATCAAAACATTATGAAATAAATAATGACACGTAACACAATCCATATATTTATTTCATTGGGTCATGTCCTGTACTATGTTTCAGTAACATATACATATACAATTAAGTTAGTAACTCCTTACTTATGATTTGTAGAACTCAATCATCACTTAACTTGTGTACTAGTCTTCTCTGATAATTAATGTCCCTTGTTAATTATCAAGACTATGGACAATTTCGATTTATTATTGTCATTTAATCATAAATGAACTACAGTGATCCACAATTCAGATCCTCAACCTGAATGAATTGTCTAAATTCAGAAACAAATGATCAAATATCATCAATAACATAAACTATAGAAGTAGCCATAATATGATTGGTTTCTAGGAAATATCTCTAACAACAGAGGCCATGTTAATTAGTATGATTAGGATGTAGTTTAATCTGATGTGGATTCTTAAATATTTGATGTGGCATCTTAAATTCAGACATTTTCAGAGGTGTCTTAGTTAAGAAAAAACGGACTCCTCATCTCAATTACGTATTTGCCCTCGTCCGCTTCTATTTTTTTTTCGTCGGTCGTCCAGAAAAAAATGTTACTACTTTTTCCTAATGGCACTACTAATCTACTTCTCTCTTCAGAAGAGAAAATTTCCTCTTCTAAGCTCCCAATTTTAACAAAATCGTCGATGATAGTCAATTAAAATAGAAAATTGATCCCTATAAAAACCTACGATCATTCCTCTTCACTTAGGGTGCGTTTGGATGAGAGAAGAAGAAGAGGAAGAAGGAAGATGGGAAGAAAAAAAATTATAAACAATCCAAACTCTTCACAAAGTTACACACTTCCCAATACTTCTTCCCACTTCTTCCCTTCTTCCCTTCTTCCCACGCCTATCCAAACGCACCCTTACGTAACTAGCCGACCCTTCTTCTAGCAATTTCTCTCAGCGCTGAACCAGGTATCCTTTATTTCTTTTCCCTGATTTTAGGTTTATTTGTTTGATATTTTAGTGATTTTTCCCTAAATCAGCTCTCATTCTCTCTCGTGCTTTGATAATAGCAATAAGGTCTCAATTTCAAAAAAATTTCCTAGCCCAGTCGATACATGTGATTCCTTGTCTTTCTCAAGCAATTTATCAAATTGCATCATTCCAGCGTTGAATCAGATATCTAATTTTATTTTTAATTTTAGATCTAACTTCGCTATGAATTTTTTGCTACTTAAATTTTCTAGATGAGAAAAGATGATTAATTACATGCAAACAACTAATTTAAAATGAAACAAAGACTGTCGCAAATTGCCTTGAACTATAATGATTATTAAAAATGCAAGGGTGGCTGAAAAGTTGGTCCATTTTGTCAACATATAGCAGATATAAAGAAGGAAGAAGAAAAATAATTAATAGGATGAATCCCTGATAAATAAATAAATAAAGTCATTTGTTACTCTTTACTCTTCATTCCAAATATTTACCACATAAGTTAAGTGCTCAATAGGTTGTCGGTATCATCTTGTACCTTTTTGTTTTTTGATGAACGCCCTTAGGGCAAAATTTCATTAAAACATAAAAAACCATTACAATCACCTGCTTCATAAGGTCTAATCCATCCAAATACAAAGAACCTTGTACTACTGGTAAATATTACGTATCAGCAAAGCAATTACCCAAAAAATCCTTGAACCCACTAACAAAGAAATAAAATGAACGATGGTAACAAAAAAAAAGGTGAAAGTACAAGATAATAAAACGCTTAACTAAAGACAATGCACCAGGTTGTGAAGAACTCCTACAACAATAAGATGGGGCATCCAACATCTTGTACCATTGGGGATGTTATCTAATTTTAATGTTTAGAAATAGCATGTTTGTTAGTCCATATCAGTCTATTATTGAACCATTGCTACTATTAATAAATAGTTCTAAATAAATTTTTTTTTTCTTTTTCTTTTTGGCATGTACACTCATTGTACTGAGGTTTGCTTCACTAATAGAACCATGCAAAATTTGACTTGATCTAATGAATTCTTTCTATTCTTATATAGCAGTTTTTACACCCAGTATTACAGCTTTTTAAATCATTACAGTTCTTTATAGAGCCAAAGATGACGTGTAAACTAGTTTTAATATCTATACTTTGAAGATTTATTTGGAATTAAATTGTAGTGATTTATTTCAAAAATATGTATTTCAGACTTGGTACATCTTTTTAGTTTTCATATTATGTTTGTTAGATTAAAATATTATGTTAGTACAAACCAGCATTAAAGCCTAAATAAGATTTCCGTGAGCTTTTTTTTCCAAGAAACGAAAACGGAAAACATAAGAAATTTGTGGCTTTTCAATTAGATATCATTTTTTAATGGAACACAAAACAAACCATGCTAGAAAAACTCAATATTATTAGCAAAGATGCCAAAATAAAGGTAAAATTTGGAGAAAAAAAAGAAAATTAACATAAAAAAATAAATAGCCAGGAGAGCAAAAGCAAATCGTTGAAAGTTTGATGCATGAGAGAAGATAAAACCTCATTAGACAAATCAGATGTAAGAGGAGAGCCAAGGAACGAGAGGAGCTGCTCATGAATGGGGCCGTTGAGCCGACAACAAGGAGGGCGAGGAGTGAATGGAGGGAGAGACGAGAAGGCGAGATTGGAGAAGGGTAGAAGGTGCGTTGATAGGCGGAGGGAGAAGGAGGTTTGAAGAAGGCAAGAACAATGTCCTTTAGCAGAAATTATACGTGGGTATTTTGGTCTTTTTATAATTAGCAATTCATAAATTAATAGAAAATTAATATCTTATCTATTACTAATTCTTAAATTCATACCAAACACATTTTAACTTTGGTGGAGTAAGATTACTTAACTAGTTATAAATTTTTAACTTAAGAAACAACTTAAGGTGGCGTTTGGTAAAGGAAGAATTTAAGAAAAAGAAGTTAAGAGGAAGAACTTATGACATGTTATGTCATATTAAGGAGGAAAGAACTTATTTGTGTTTGGCTATGCACATTGAAGAATATAAAAAGAACAAAAAAAATTATTTGAAGCTGAAATGTGAAAATACAATAGTAGCCTTTTTGTTATGACAAATAATTGTGCTGAACAATTTATGGTTGTACTTGTACAGCCAATTAACAATGAGAATTGATGAGAAATTACAAATCAAACAAATCTTACAAGTATACAAGATGGGAATACATAAAAATCTTCAAATCAAACAAGCTTAGTACAATATTACAAACACAGTGCTATATCCAAATCCAAAAAATATAAAAATCAAATCAACTAAAATAAACATAGTACTCTTCAAATCAAACAATCTTAAACACCAAACATATTAAAAAAAATGCTAGTTTTTAATTACTGGGGGTGGTAATGGCAGTGCGCAATACAAAAAAAGAAAGATATTGGTAGTTGGGGGCAGTAATGACAACAGATGAAAGAAAAATAGCTTCAAATTACTATTCCTTATGTGGATCCTACAGACAATTCATTCCACCACATTCAGGGGCCGTTTGGACCGCTAGGAATTTGAGAAATTTGGGGAATTTCTTATTCCTAGGCATAAATTTATTGGGAAGTGTGTAATTTTGTGAAGAGTTTGAATTGTTTATAATAAATATTTATGCCTAGGAATTGGAAATTTCCCAATTTCCAACACATCCAAACAGCCCCTTCAGTGTTATATGTTAAAGAAGCTTCTTCCTTGTTTAAACTACATTTTTTTTTGTTTGGTAGGAAATATGAGGAATAACTCCTTATTTCACGCTAAAGAAGTTAAAGAAGCTAACCAAATATGCCCTAGGGCCAGAGTTTGTAAATTTGAAATGGTATCAGAGCTAGGTATGCATATCATGTTATACCTGATGTTTTCATTTCTTGAGTACTTTGAAATTTTGTTTGAATTTTTGTTTGCTTGATTTTTGAGTTCAATTTTGAATGACTTTATTTTTACAGTGATAATAAAACTGTTCGATATACAAATCTAATTTGTACTAAATTTAAGATTTTAAATAAAAAAAATTTAATATCGTACGTGGATTTACTATAATTTCTAAAATGCAAGTACTAGTTGTTTTGGACTTATATGAGGTAAACCCGTTAATCAACGCAAGATTTTTAAATTTTCTTTTTGTGTTGGTTTAAAAAGAATTTCTCAAAATTCATTGAGTTGCAAATTTCTTAATGTTGGTCTACTTGATATGATAGTATGATAAAAGTGTTGGAGTTATGTCCTAGAAGTCAATAGTTTAATAACTTAAACATTAATTTATGTTATTGATGATAT
>JAMFTS010002284.1:0-24762 GCA_028095005.1 Rhynchospora pubera | reverse complement strand
ATGTATAAAATTTCTAAACATAATAAAAATAGTATACAAAAATCTAATGATATGAACCTTTTAGATTTTATATTTTTTTTGCAATATTTTACATAATTTTTCACTTTTGTAAATTTTCATAATAGTATTTTAAATGTTGGGTTGCTGACAAATATTCCTGGGATTTATATTTTTTATTTAAATTTTACATGTATGCATACAAAATTATACTGATCCAATTATATCAAATTTACTTTTTATATTTTTAGCTATTTTCATCTTTTTTATAATTTTACAATTTCTATAGAATTGCATCACTTTTTAAAATATTTGACGATTTTTAAAATTAATTTTTTCATCAAATTTTATATGAATAGTAAATATGAGAAATCCATTGTTACTAAGTAATTTAAATGATTTGTAAGATAGTATTTAATTTTATTGGTATTCTATTATTGATTATTCGATAATAAAAAAAAAATAAAAGTTGATCGAATTTGTAAAATTTTAAGATAGTTGATTTTGTACAAGATAAATATAGTCGGTTTTGTTTTCATAATTAGCACTTTTTAACAAAAATATTTAATGATTACATGCCAATCTTAAGAGAACCCTTCACTTTCTATATATTAAAGATGATAGAGACAATTAAGGTCTCTTGAAATGAAAACAACTCAAAAAATAATAGTTTCGACATAAATGATAAATATATTAAAAATGACACACATATCAAACTATCCAATTAATTACAATCAAAAGATCAATTGTAAGATTGTTTGATATTTATTCAAATATTTACAATCATAATTCTAACTCTTATAAAAATTATAAGTTAGCTAAAATGCGAATCCATAGCTATTATTATACATATCACGCTCACAGTTTGGGAAGGACGCGAATAACCTGTGTTCGCGCGAACCAAACGCGAGCGAAATACGAACACCCCATTGTTCGCGCATGAATCCTGAATTCTGAATTTTTGGAGAATACACACGAACAACACGGAAACGAATTGGGAATCGCTTTTCTTATTACTAGGTGGGGAAACGCGGCTTAGCCGCGCCTTAGCAGATTTATTGTATTTTAATTTTAAGAACCACTAATAATTTGTCAAAATCTAATTAAATTGTGTGCGACAGACATATAAGTGCAAAGACAAAATTAATTTTTTTTTTCCTTTTCACGTGAGCCGTAAAAAACAAAAATAAGCATCATACATGAGTTGCTTTAGCATCTATATACATTGAATTTTAAATAAACATACAAGCAATTGAAGAGACCCAATAGAGCCACCATACATTTGATCGATTATTCATAAACCTAGTCATTCTTTCAGGCAAAAAGCGAGGTAAAATACTCTCAAAATTAGACCAGACATTTTATTTTGTTACCAGCTGATTCATAGACCTAAATGAGAACCCAATCACAGTACAATACTCTCAAAATGTAGTACCTTCTTAATCTCTTCCAGAAGTAAAGCTGAATTAGGCCGCCTATCTAATGTATTCCCTTCATATAAGCGACTCGCATCGGAGAATCTCCACACAGGGCCCTGTAGAAGGGGTGACACATTGAATGAGGGAGAATGCCTTTTCCTGTACCAATACAGATTACAAAACAATTAAAAACTGAACCAAATCATGTCGCATTCTAAATGTAATAACGAAAGATCCTACCATAACCTATTTGTGACAGTCAAATACCAGATCAATTTCGAAAAATGATCAAGGTTCAATGCACAAATCAATCACACTTACAGAAAGCTCAAAGAGTAGATATGGATATACTCAATGTGTTACTGTCAGAAAATAGTTTTTTTTAACATTGCAATGTCAGAAAAATAGTAGCCATCAGAAATTTTTAAGAAGGAAAAAAAATATAAAGAACTCAATTATTAAAAAAAACAGTAGCTATGATGGTGCATTATTTTATTTGGGAATAGGAACAAATAAAAAGGCAGAGTCCTATCTGGAATAACAAAACCTGATTTGACAATGGCAAAAAAAAGGGGGAAAAAATTAAGTATAGTAGGCTAGAGCATACATTTGCAATGTCATCCAATTTTTAAACGGTACCCTATTAAAAAAAATTCCACCAATAACCGTTCCAACTTAGCTACCAGGTGTCCCTTCAATTCAAATTGCAAATAGAGACCTCAAAATGCACAAAGGCTGGTACATGCACAAAACGCAAAATAATTGATTAATGTTTGTATCAAATAATAATTGATTAATATTTTTTCAAATAATTAGGATATTTCCTAAACATCGAATAATTCATCAAGAATTTTGTCGTGGTAATTCATCAAATATATCCTAATATATTTGTATTGCTTATCCGCCCATATCAAAGAAGCCAATAAATTTTGTATCCTCCTGGTCCAATTGCATCTTGTGAGTTATCAATTAAAAGGTGTTATCCTTAATAAATGATAAATTCGGCAACACTTATAAGGTACAGTTCAGTGACTCATTAGAGGATTATCATTCTAAAACCAACTTCACGAAAATGAACTGATCAATGCTTCCTAGTATAATCTACTCGTAGTTTTGGATTGTCAATTGTTCAGAAATTCAATTTACCATATGAAAAAGGTAGTTCTCTACAAAGATGTACATAAAGGATGACACACTTCACAACTTAAGGTGCCGAGTAACAGTGGGTTCCCACTTGTTCATGATGGCTCAACCTAAATTAAGAAAAGAGCAATAATCAATTGTAGTTCTAAACTGAAAATAGGTTGGAGAAAACTTATTAGATAGTCTACATGATGCTTTTAGGGAAAATAATGAAGACAATTTCAGATCAAATCTCAGGCTACAGGGTACCAGCTAGGTTTTGCTTCCAGTTAGAGAAAGAGTTGCCAATTGAAGCTGTTGTACCTGGCCAGGGTGTGGGAAGTGGTACCAGCTGGGTCTGCTGTACCAGAACAGTGAACATGTGAAATGTTGAAACAGCTGTAGAACATATAAACAAGCACACACATAGCAAATTTAATTAATTTAATTTGAGGTATTAATATTAATCCAAGTGTCAGCAATTTTTTTTTAAAAAAGAAAAGAATTAGAGTGCTTATCAGTAATCTTTTAACAATAATTCTGCAGTAATTTCCATATTCCGCAAAGCAATAATGTTGATATATATTGAAACCCAAAAAAAAAAAAAAATCCATTTCGTCTTCCACAAAATTGCATCCTACTCTCTACATCCTACTCTCTACATATAAACCACTTGGTACAATGGCCTGATACCATCTAACTTTTGCAAATTAATAGCTAAATGTGTTCCAAACAATATCAACATATCAGGAGAAAAAAAAATTAAGCTGGAGTCAATATTACTTCCAAGTAACCCAGGATGCATTGTAACAAAAAGTGGCGGGAAATAAAATTTCATATATTTTTGCTCTTCAGAACAATCAGTGTTTTTACATTTCAATCCACAGAAATCCTCAAAATACCTTTGAAGAAGCAGAAACTGTATTTGAGTTTAATCATGTGAATTGCCAGCGAAGTTCCTATAATGCATACATGAAGAAAATGTAGAAGGAAAAGCATTTGAAATTGAAAATTGAAACTACCTTTTCTTAATTTAGTCATACACAAAGGAGCAGATTAGGAAGCTAAATATTAAATGGAGGAGGATTAAACTCAATTATTCGGTTCAAGTAATAAATTAATTTCCTCAAAAGGCCAGGGGTCAGACAGATCAAAAGCAAGGATTTGTTACCAGTATCGAGGGACCCCCTGTACTCTCCTAGTCTTTGTTGTTGTCGCGGCTTTTTCGTCATTATTCCCCTCGAAGGAATTTCTCGAAGAACAATGGGAACATAGCCTTAGATTCACCTCCCTCAAGGTTCGATCTCTATAGCGGGTATCTCTCGAAATAAGAGAATCCTAACAAGAGTCGCTTCTTAAAGAAGTTTCTTGATTTAGCGGGTCCTTTCTTTCCAATAGGCACAAGCCCCTATTGTTAATTACCCCGTAGTTGCCTACGGGAACCTCTGATTAAGGGACATAAAGGGTATTGACGTAATGGGCTAAGAAAAGAGACTTATGGAGTGCTATTATTTGTCTTAAGGAGGCCTTAATTGATGGTACCAAACCTGATTGACGGGGCCTAATTAAGGATCACTAAACTACTAAAAGACTTTGAACAAAAAGGGATCTGATTTTGGTTTGGAAGAGGTTTTTTGTTTGAAAGGAGAGCTCTTTACATGGAGTGGTTTGAGGATCACTTGATAAGAATTCTATTTAAGTCATCTGAGGTCGATCTCAACCCCAGCGAGGGACTTTTCCTCAAACGGAGAGGTTTTGGTTTTGACTTTGGATTTCGCGTTTTGACTTTTAATTTCTTAATGTTTCGCTTGGGATATTGGTGATTTTTATTCACTTCGGCCGTTTTGTACCTTTGGCTTTTAGAAATCCTTTTCTATTTTGAAAATACTCAACTTTGAAGATATTTGGTGTTTAAGAAATTATTTGTATTTTGAGGGTATTTAGGTTTTGATTTTGTAAGTTTCATTTGAGAGATATTTGGTAAGTTGATTTATTTTGACCTTTCGTAATTTTGAAAATATATTTGTTTAAATGTACTTTTTATCATATATCATATTTGAATATTTTATTTCTAAAATACTTAGTTTTGGTTTTTTTCATAAATGGTTCATTACTTTTTCTAAGATTTATAAATTTCATTTTAAAGTGAAAATACTTCAAAAATACAAAAGGCCACTACTTTGACACAATTTTATATCAAAGTATCAGTGAAATTGGTTTATTTTGTTTTTTAGAATTTTATGGATATCTTGTTTATATTTTTCTGAGTTTTTTACTATTTTAAATGAATTTTTAAATTTCTAGTTTTTTTATTAATTTTCCTATTGGGCCATGTCATCTAGATGGGCTGAGCTGGCTTCTTGCTTGGACCTGCCGCGTGGCGTTTACTCGTTTAAATCATTTAACAACCGAATTGATCTGGTGTAATGAGTTGCTGTCCTGTCAGTGACCCGCCTCGGATGATTTAGCCGCCGAAGATCGGGACGGCGTTGGCGCTGAAGATCGTTGAAGGAGATGGAATTTTACACCGCGGTCCTTATGTTTATTTTTATTAACGTTATCCCCCTCCTCTGACGGGATTTCGATGATCTAAGCCACTGTTGACGATGAGAGAATGCTTGTTCTGATCATAAGACTAAGAGGAATACATCAGTGACCCCTACTCCTATTGCTTTGTTTCCTATTGGTCAGAATAAAGCAATTATACAGGGACTGTGTCTTGGAATTTATTCACTTCTATCCCTGTACTTTAAGAAATCCTACTGCCGACAATCGGAGCCATCTTGACCCTCCGTCTTGGGTTCTTTGACATCATGACATAAAGGAGAGTACGAAGGTGTGTTCAATTGGTATTGAGTTGCCTTAATTTGATGGGAGTACTAAACACTGGTACAATGGTATGAGTTGGGACCGACAGAGGTACAGGGAAGGAATTTGATTTTTGATTTAGCTTCAGTAGGGATTACATGTAACTTACTTGACTTAACTTTGATCTGTGTATATGTTAACTATTTATTACACTTCTCTAATTGACAAATTGCTTATGCAATAACAACTCTGAATGGTTCATAGATTCCCACTTCTTTCTTCTTCTTATTAGAGTTTCAATTTGCATCACATGTGGTCTAGTCTCTTGAATGAAACTCACGTTGACACACCTTATACCGGGGACAGGTATATACATGTGCTACTTACCCAATTTATGTGTATTTGATGCCACTACTAAATAAAGTCATTTACTGTTTCTGGAAATGAATCTTAAAACTTCTCAAGGGCCAGCAATTGAGGATTCAGAACAAGGAATAATCATCATACTAACAAACATATGTCTTTAACCAGAATTTTACCTATTAGTCCCTTGTCCTTTATTTGGCACCAAATGCAATTCTAATGAAGTGTGACACTTAATGATTACTACTAAACTTCCTATTACATGCTGTTCCACAAACTCATAATATGGACACCGCTGCAGGATTCCTAAATGTCACAGAAAAGCACTTCAGCTGCAATGCCAATATGAGAACTTAGGATACAAATTTTGGGAATATTTTTATTGAGGTCCAAAGATTATAGTTAAATACCTTTTACAATTTTCAACTGTTATTGTATAAACACACCATACCACTAACTTGGGCCTGCGAAATAGATCCAACTCAGTCACTATACCTATTCATTTCAGTCCAAGGCACTTAATTATTTACACATGTGTTATTACTGACCACTACTGGATTTAGCAATTTAGGTCCCTATAGGAAAGGATTAAATTCATAAGTCAAATTACAACTACCTCAAGTGTCAAGTCTTTATGCACTTCAATCCAACATATCTTAATTATCACTTTTTATCATTATAAACTGTCTTCTCAAAGGTTAACAACAATTCTTATCGATCTGTGTCAGTCTTTGTGTTAAAACAACACAATCAAGCATTTCAGTCCAGAATTATATGTAATTTCAATTCTAATGGAATTTTAGCAGCATTTCGTCTTATAACTGATTGGCATGGTTTCTCTCACCATGGCTCAATGCCATTGGAAGAGAGAGCTACCTGGAACTGGAGAGACTCCAGTCGAGGTAATGAAAGCCAGGGACTGAGGAAACCACAGCCGAGGCATTGTGTAAACCAGGGACAGGAGAGGTCTCCAGCCGAGGCGTGTTGTTGTGTGTGTGAGAAGAGAATAGAGAGAAGAAAAGAAGAGAAGAGAAGAGAAGAAAATGTTATCCAATCCAAGAGAATCGATCAAGAAGAACCTTAATTTCAATGAAAGAAACAAAATGAAACTGAGAATTAACAGATTTGAAATTGTGCAAAAGAACCGATTCAAGATTTCAAAGATCGCAAATTTTCTTGATTAAGCTCCGTATTTGAGTTACAAACCTACTTCTTACCTTTATCTCTTACATTTCCTTCAATTACAATTAAAGAATTGATCTCAGAATCGCCTAATTTCGCTATTCTCAACTTGCTAACTAAGTGTTTGATGAAATGCCCTTCCTTTCTCTCTCTCTCACTGCCTATACTAACAATGGAGAATCTGTCTAGCCTATTCCTTGTGTGTGTGTGTGTGTCTCCTGATGTCGAAAGGAATTGGAGAAGAAGGGCCCCCAATGCTTGGAGGAAGGGGGTATTTATAGGCTTCTGGTCTGGGATCCTTCCTCAAGAAAATATCAACTTTCATTTGATCTCAGCCGTTCATGCTGAAGCACACGGATCGACCCTCCATCGGAGGGCTGAGAGGAGGTCGTCTTGTGTTTCTTTTTGGTCGGTCAACAGGGGAGAAGAGGTGAGTTGACCATGGCAGTTAGGAGGTCGTTACGGCTTGGTTGATCTCAGCTTTTCGTTTTCTGGCCCATTAATCTGACGGCGGAGATCATGTCGCGCTGGGGAGGCTTCTAGAAGATGGCGCAACAGAATTCGTTGAAGGCGGTTACGCAGGCGCGGCGCTCTCTTCGCTCTTTCCTTCGACTTCTCTCTTCTGTTTGGTTGGAGAAGAAGATCTCTTCGCAGGGGGCCCAGTTGTAAGATTTAATGAGAAAGGGAGCTCAGCGCCATTTCTTCCATTTCCTTTGCGTGCATCCGGTCCACCGTAGATCAGCCAACATTAAACAACTCTCTATGCGTGGTTCATGAGAAACGCGAGCACCTTTCTGGTATTTTCGTGAATGGGATCTTGAATCCTTGCTGTTCACCTCCCCTCCATTTACTTCCTTCATTGCATTCCTCCATTTCCTCTTTTAAATTGATCTTCATATACTGCTGATCCTAGAAAAATTATTTGAAGGTCTTTCCATTATATTCTTTCCATGAAATTTTATCTCAACATTCACAAAAATACGTAGAATCGAGTGGCACCTAGATTTTCTAAAATCACCTCTTTTAACATTTTATTTATTTTCTATAAAATCGGGGACTTCCTAACATAGTATGGGGTCTTTGTAAATTCTTTGGGTGCTTTCTATGCATGATAATTTTTATCATGGTCTCCTGAATTTTTTGGTATTTTTCTATAAATTTTGGGGTCCATTTATTATTTTCTTTGAATTTTCTAAATTCTTTACATTTATTTATCATGAAATTAGTCATTGATTTTATGAATTTATCGCCATATTTTTGGGGTCAAACAAATGCCCCCCACCAGAGCATGTTGTGAGGATCTTGGTCAGAACGACATGCTCTGGTGGCCTCTTACTCATTGACCCCTTGCATGTGGTCAAATTGGTTGCATGATGATTTTGTCGAATTTTCGCTAAAATTTGGGTTGATGGGTTGAGTTGTTTGAAGGCTTGATTCATCGATTTCGGATTTGACTTGTTGCCCCGGTGGTAGTCTTGGTTTTGAAATTTTGATGCAGGCTTGTCCCAGTGTTGACTCGATGTGGTCGGGTTTTGGCTCTGTTGCCAAGTCTGGTTGACAATGAATTCTTCTTTCTTTTTATTTCTTGCTTTCTTCTTCTTGTTGTTTGCTTTTTTTTTGGTGCCTGCAAAACAAAGTCAAAGCAGCACAGTACCAAATTCTACAAGATAGACTATGGCAAAACAATTTTATGTGTTTTGATTTTGAATTTTGGTGTTTAGTCTGGTCAACGTCAACCATGATTTTCGTCAATCTATTGTTTAAGTTGAGTGCGAGACTAAGCAAATTCACGCGAAACTTCAAGCAGTATATCATTACATGCTTAATGTCTCAAGCCACTCCATCTCACACTATTTGTCGATTTATTCTATAAGTTGAGTGTGAGACTAAGCAAATTCACGCGAAACTTCAAGCAGTACATCAGTACATGCTTAATGTCTCAAGCAACTCCGTCTCACACTATTTTGCTGAGTCCGTTTTAAATTCATTTGTTGTTTAGAAAATGTTTTAGAATCCAATATTTTTTTTTATTGTCGTTTTCATATTGAAATCTCATGTGAATTATTTGGTCAAACTTTCTACCAATGCTTCATGCAGGTATAAACATGCAGGTGTATGCAAACTACGAAGATTAAATGTTTCTAAATGATGCAATTGCCTTCTTTTTTACCTATTATATGCAGAATTATGAACACTTGGGTAATATCAAAATTTAAACTCAAATGTCTATTAAGTCGGTTTGTGTAACACTTGGTCCTAGGGATTTCAATGTCAACTTCAAGGACTCTAGCTTCTCTTTATTAAACAACATGCAAAGTCAATTTTATTTGCCCGTTCTTTTCCATACTTCCCATGATTTTGTAAGGAATTTCATTAAAATGTCAACTAGTTTAGAGTCTTTCCAAAAACACCAGATTTTCACCAATTTATTGTGCAAGTTGAGTGTGGGTGACTACACACCTTAGGGTTTTATGCAAGTGACGTAAAGCGACAAGTGAGCCGCTCTCCCATTTTTGCATAAATTAAACATAAATTAAGCATAATAACGAAAAAGAAAATAATATTGCAGCAAGGCATAAATATTGCGACAAAGGGTAGTCAGAATTATGCAACGCTTGGGTCTCCCGCAAGGCACAAGTATCCTATAACTACCCGCCTAGCCATCAACTAGGCACCGCTGTAGTTCCCCTTTTTTTGGATTGATTTTTTTTGTTTTTTTTTCATAGAGTAAACATAACGACAGAAAAGAAAATAATATATTTTTGTGGTTGAACCGCTCATTGTCACTTAGTGTCAAAAGCACCCTCATGATCACACTATTTGATAAGTCCGATTAAGTTTGCTCGTTGGTGTACCAAGCATTTTAAAAGCAACATCATACAAGCCTCAAAATAAGTTTACACACTTTAATGATATTCTCTTTAAACAAAACCACGTGTAAAGCACAAATCTGTTCACTCGGCAAAATGTTATGACTTTGGCTAACAGCTGCTAACAATTATAAGCAACCGAGTTTCGAGTCCTATCAGTTTCAATTTCCAACCTTTCGGTCCATTGGCACAACAAACCAACCCAAAGGTCAACTTGCCCCTGTAAACAACCCTGACTACCATTTTTATTTTGACATGATCTTTTTAATGTTCGTTCAAATTTTCAATTCAAGCACCATGCAATCAATTTTCAACATTTTGTATGTAAACTAAATGATTTAAATGCAACTAAAGGATGCAATATTCTTCTTTTCTTTTTTATGCAACAAAACAAAAACATGTCGTGATGCGATCCTAAACATGTCATGATGCAATCCTATGCATAAAATTTCAAAGTTTTTTTTTTTTTTTGGCTTTTGAATTGAACAAAATATTGTCCCAATGTATTGAAACAAAGAAAGTAAAAGAATGTGGTTAATAAAATACCAAATCAATTGAATTCGCTTGTAGTCAATCGGATCTTTATTTTGAGTCGCCATGACATTCGCTCCAAAGAACTGCCCCAGTGGACATGATGACAATTCGATTGAGAGAGTACTTATTCATTTCTTTTTCCATTTTGTCTTTGCCGTGCTTGAGGATGTGTGGCGTCTGCCCCAGAGGATTGCCCCTGCGAATGCGGCGACAACTTAATTGAGATAATTTTCCCTATAAAGAATAAAATTATAAAACTCTATTAGAAGAAATTATTAGCACTTAAAATTTTTTGAATGATTTTGTAGCTTGCGCATTATTTATTTTGATTTTTTTTTTGTCAATCTTTTGGACATGTGATGTTTGACTCAAAGAAATTGCTCCAACACATGTGAGACAATTCAAATTTATTAAATCATCATCATTTTTTTTTATAAAGAACAACACTTTAGAAGAGATTATTAGCACTAAAAGATTTCAAGAGAATTTTATGTATATTTATTGTCGCGTTGAAGTCGCGAAGTTGTGTGATGGAGCACGGCTTTGTCGCGTTGGTCGCGGAGTTTGCGTGATGGAGCACGGCTTGTCGCGTTGAATCGCGGAGTCGCGTGATGGAGCACGGCTTGTCGCGTTGGTCGCGGAGTCGCGTGATGGAGCACGGCTTGTCGCGTTGATCGCGGAGTTGCGTGATGGAGCACGGCTTGTTTTTGTTTTTCATTTTTTCAAATTGGGGTTTTGGTGCACACTTTCCAAAGCGCGCGGTAAAAAGAATTTCGGGTTTTGTCCTTCACCTTCAAACTGTAGTTTTCTTTACTTTTAAACTGGATGTTTCCTTCACCTTCGAGTTGGATGTTTCCTTCACTTTCGAGTTGGATGTTTCCTTCACCCTCCGGTTGGGTGTTTCCTTCACTTTCAAGTTGGATGTTTCCTTCACCTTCGGGTTGGATGTTTCCTTCACCTTCGGGTTGGATGTTTCCTTCACCTTCGGGTTGGATGTTTCCTTCACCTTCGGGTTGGATGTTTCCTTCACCTTCCGGTTGGATGTTTCCTTCACCTTCGGGTTGGATGTTTCCTTCACCTTCCGGTTGGATGTTTCCTTCACCTTCGAGTTGGATGTTTCCTTCACCTTCCGGTTGGATGTTTTCTTCACCTTCGGGTTGGATGTTTCCTTCACCTTCGAGTTGGATGTTTCCTTCACCTTCCGGTTGGATGTTTCCTTCACCTTCGGGTTGGAATTTGGATGCACACTTTCCAAAGTGCGCGGTCTTGAAAATTTCAAGTTTTGTCTTTCATTTCTTTGAGTTTCTTTTGAAGCTTCTTTCTTTCAAAATTTGAGTTTTGTAATTTCAAGTTTCATCTTTTATTTCCTTCAGTTTGAGTTTGGTTTTTATGCACATCTCTTCCCAGAATGTGCGATTTTGCAATTTCAGATTTTTTTGTTTCGAATTTTAATTTTCAAATTTTGGCTTTCGTTTTGGCGCTTTTATTTATTTGTTGAAGAGATTCCCAATCCCTTTATTCTTTTGATTCTAGAGCTTAGGTTTGGACTTTTGGTTTCAATTTTATTTGACTTCTTGGATTTCATTTGTTTTTATTTCGTATAAATTTAGTTTCAGTTTCAATTTCATGTTGACTTCGTAGTCGAGACTCCTGATCTCTTTTTATTTCTTCTTTTTCTTTACTTCATCATATGTTCTTATTTCACTTTTTTCTTTCTATCTTTGTTTTTATTTCTTGCTTTATATTTCTAATTTTTTTCTTCTATATTTTTATTTCTGACTTGTTTTTTTTTATTTCGGTTTCGAGATTTTATTCTTATTTTTCAATTTTCTTTGATTTCTGACTTGGTTTTTTTTATTTCGAAATTTTATTTCTTTCTTCATTTTTCTTTTTTTTATTTTTATTTTCAATTTGGTTTTCTAATTTCGATTTCGAGATTTTATTCCTTTCTTTATTTTTCTTCTTTTGTTTTTATATTTCTAACTTGGTTTTTTTTATTTCGGTTTCGAGATTTTGTTGCTTTCTTCTACCTTCTTTTTTTTATTTCACTTTCATTCTCTCTTTTTTTTTTGGCCTTTCTTCTTCCTTTGTTCTTCATCTTATTTTTTTCTTCTTCTTTATTTCACTTTCTTCTTTATTCCATTTTCACCCTTCTTCTTTATATCTTCTATCTTTTTTCTTCTTCCAACTTGGTTTTTCGGATTTGGTTTCGAAATTTTATTTCATTCTTCTTTTTCTTTGTACTCCTCTTTTTTTTTTATTTCTGAGTTGGTTTTCCGATTTCGATTTGGAGACATTATTTCTTTCTTATTCTTTCTCCATTTTTATTCCACTTTCTTCCTCTTTTCTTTTCCTTCCTTCTTCTTTCTTCTTTTTTTTTTGTTTTGTTTTCCTTCTAACCTTTGTTTTTCTTCCTTTTCTCCTTTTGGTTTCCCGATTTCAGTTTCGGGGTTTTATTCCATTATTCAACATTTATTCAATTTTTCTTCATTTTTATTCCACTTTCTTCATCCTTTTCTTTTTCTTCTTTCTTCATTTTTTGGTTCTTTTTCCTTCTGTTTTCTTTCTACCTTTTGTTTTTTTTTCTTTTCTCTTTTTGGTTTCCCAATTTTGATTTCGGTACTTTATTCTTTTCTTTATTCTCCTTTTTTGAATTTCTAACTTGGTTTTCTGATTTCAATCTGCGGGACTTTATTGCTTTATTCCTCTTCTTTGTTTTCCTTGTGATTTTCTTCTTATACACCTGCAAAGCAAAAATGAAACAATGCAGTACCAAGTCCTACAAAATATACTGTAAACATATATTTCAAGTGTTCAAGTTTGAATTTTTTATATTTATTCTAATACAAAATCGAATCCTGTAATAATGTTTTTTTTTTAAATGCTTTCTTGCTCATTTTCTTTGCTAAGGACATCAATATTTCACAAGCAAAAAAAATTTTAAATGCAATTACACGATTAGAAACGACAAGATTGATGTAAAAAAAGTGCCAATTTGCAATCTTAGACATAATATTTTCAATTTTTTTATTTTTTATTTTTTTTATATATATATATTTTTTTACCCTCAAGTTGAGCAAAGAATTGTTACGACGCATTCAAACAATGAAAGTAAATGGAAGAAAGTTTTAGAAATACCAAACCGATTATATTTGCTTGTGGTCGATTGGTGATTCATTTCGAGTCTTCATGCTTTTGGATGTTTTCCTTCAAAGAACTGCCCCAGCGAATGCGACGGCAACTCGAGTGAAGGAATGCTTTAATATTTCATTCTTGATTTTGTTTTTACTCCACTTTTGGATATGCGACGCATGCCCCAGAAAATTGCCCCGATTAATGCAACGACAAATCGAATGGGACAACTTTCCTGCAAAGAATAACACTTCACAAGAAATTATTAGCACTTAAAAAAATTTTGGATAATTTTCCCTAACTTTTACATTATATCCTTTAAACCCCAAAGATGAGAGGAAAAAAAAGTCCCACCGGGCGTGCCAGAGAATCTGTCGCGGCTTTTTCGTCATTATTCCCCTCGAAGGAATTTCTCGAAGAACAATGGAAACATAGCTAAGTTACTCGGATACTTCAATTGACCACCGTATCCCGTGTCGGACGCGTATCCGACACGGATACGTGTGCGATTCGAGTGCGATACGCACTGGATGAGCCAGGTGGCGCACTGAATTATTTTAATTGATTTTGACTGGAAAATACGGTCACGATACGGCACAGACGCGAATCGGATTTTCAAGTTTCAGCCCGCGTGACGCATTCATGCACCCAATCTTGCACGCCAACAAGGACATTAAAATATTTTTCATCTGTCTGTAGCGCATTCTATATATATCTACCGTTAATCACTTATGTACCCCATGTGGGACTAACACCCACTTTCAAAATCGGACAAACTCACTGGGCCTAGGGCCTTTAATGGATCGATTCTATACAGATATGTGAATTGTGAGTTATAAAGAAGCAAGCAACAATTAAAGCATTATAATACAACAAATTTGTTTAATTTGATAATTGCCCTTTAAATTGTAATGATTTTTTAATTTAGATAATTGGTTAAAGCATTATAAATTAAAAAGTAAATTGTTGAACGAGCTATTTGCTCAATTTCCAACTATTGAAAAATTAGTGCTACAGTTCAATCTATCAAAAAAAATTTCATATACACCAAATTACAAAAAATTACAAAATATATAAATTATTTTTTTAATTACAAAATATATGAATATATTCATATATTTTTTTTATTATTTTAATTATTTTATATATACAGACGTATCCGAGTTTTTTGAAAAATATCGTATCCCCGCACCCGCATCGTATCCGACACGATACCCGCACCCGCACCCAGGTAACATAGGAACATAGCCTTAGATTCACCTCCCTCAAGGTTCGATCTCTATAGCGGGTATCTCTCGAAATAAGAGAATCCTAACAAGAGTCGCTTCTTAAAGAAGTTTCTTGATTTAGCGGGTCCTTTCTTTCCAATAGGCGCAAGCCCCTATTGTTAATTACCCCGTAGTTGCCTACGGGAACCTCTGATTAAGGGACATAAAGGGTATTGACGTAATGGGGGGCTAAGAAAAGAGACTTATGGAGTGCTATTATTTGTCTTAAGGAGGCCTTAATTGATGGTACCAAACCTGATTAACGGGGCCTAATTAAGGATCACTAAACTACTAAAAGACTTTGAACAAAAAGGGATCTGATTTTGGTTTGGAAGAGGTTTTTTGTTTGAAAGGAGAGCTCTTTACATGGAGTGGTTTGAGGGTCACTTGATAAGAATTCTATTTAAGTCATCTGAGGTCGATCTCAACCCCAGCGAGGGACTTTTCCTCAAACGGAGAGGTTTTGGTTTTGACTTTGGATTTCGCGTTTTGACTTTTAATTTCTTAATGTTTCGCTTGGGATATTGGTGATTTTTATTCACTTCGGCCGTTTTGTACCTTTGGCTTTTAGAAATCCTTTTCTATTTTGAAAATACTCAACTTTGAAGATATTTGGTGTTTAAGAAATTATTTGTATTTTGAGGGTATTTAGGTTTTGATTTTGTAAGTTTCATTTGAGAGATATTTGGTAAGTTGATTTATTTTGACCTTTCGTAATTTTGAAAATATATTTGTTTAAATGTACTTTTTATCATATATCATATTTGAATATTTTATTTCTAAAATACTTAGTTTTGGTTTTTTTCATAAATGGTTCATTACTTTTTCTAAGATTTATAAATTTCATTTTAAAGTGAAAATACTTCAAAAATACAAAAGGCCACTACTTTGACACAATTTTATATCAAAGTATCAGTGAAATTGGTTTATTTTGTTTTTTAGAATTTTATGGATATCTTGTTTATATTTTTCTGAGTTTTTTACTATTTTAAATGAATTTTTAAATTTCTAGTTTTTTTATTAATTTTCCTATTGGGCCATGTCATCTAGATGGGTTGAGCTGGCTTCTTGCTTGGACCTGCCGCGTGGCGTTTACTCGTTTAAATCATTTAACAACCGAATTGATCTGGTGTAATGAGTTGCTGTCCTGTCAGTGACCCGCCTCGGATGATTTAGCCGCCGAAGATCGGGACGGCGTTGGCGCTGAAGATCGTTGAAGGAGATGGAATTTTACACCGCGGTCCTTATGTTTATTTTTATTAACGTTATCCCCCTCCTCTGACGGGATTTCGATGATCTAAGCCACTGTTGACGATGAGAGAATGCTTGTTCTGATCATAAGACTAAGAGGAATACATCAGTGACCCCTACTCCTATTGCTTTGTTTCCTATTGGTCAGAATAAAGCAATTATACAGGGACTGTGTCTTGGAATTTATTCACTTCTATCCCTGTACTTTAAGAAATCCTACTGCCGACAATCGGAGCCATCTTGACCCTCCGTCTTGGGTTCTTTGACATCATGACATAAAGGAGAGTACGAAGGTGTGTTCAATTGGTATTGAGTTGCCTTAATTTGATGGGAGTACTAAACACTGGTACAATGGTATGAGTTGGGACCGACAGAGGTACAGGGAAGGAATTTGATTTTTGATTTAGCTTCAGTAGGGATTACATGTAACTTACTTGACTTAACTTTGATCTGTGTATATGTTAACTATTTATTACACTTCTCTAATTGACAAATTGCTTATGCAATAACAACTCTGAATGGTTCATAGATTCCCACTTCTTTCTTCTTCTTATTAGAGTTTCAATTTGCATCACATGTGGTCTAGTCTCTTGAATGAAACTCACGTTGACACACCTTATACCGGGGACAGGTATATACATGTGCTACTTACCCAATTTATGTGTATTTGATGCCACTACTAAATAAAGTCATTTACTGTTTCTGGAAATGAATCTTAAAACTTCTCAAGGGCCAGCAATTGAGGATTCAGAACAAGGAATAATCATCATACTAACAAACATATGTCTTTAACCAGAATTTTACCTATTAGTCCCTTGTCCTTTATTTGGCACCAAATGCAATTCTAATGAAGTGTAACACTTAATGATTACTACTAAACTTCCTATTACATGCTGTTCCACAAACTCATAATATGGACACCGCTGCAGGATTCCTAAATGTCACAGAAAAGCACTTCAGCTGCAATGCCAATATGAGAACTTAGGATACAAATTTTGGGAATATTTTTATTGAGGTCCAAAGATTATAGTTAAATACCTTTTACAATTTTCAACTGTTATTGTATAAACACACCATACCACTAACTTGGGCCTGCGAAATAGATCCAACTCAGTCACTATACCTATTCATTTCAGTCCAAGGCACTTAATTATTTACACATGTGTTATTACTGACCACTACTGGATTTAGCAATTTAGGTCCCTATAGGAAAGGATTAAATTCATAAGTCAAATTACAACTACCTCAAGTGTCAAGTCTTTATGCACTTCAATCCAACATATCTTAATTATCACTTTTTATCATTATAAACTGTCTTCTCAAAGGTTAACAACAATTCTTATCGATCTGTGTCAGTCTTTGTGTTAAAACAACACAATCAAGCATTTCAGTCCAGAATTATATGTAATTTCAATTCTAATGGAATTTTGGCAGCATTTCGTCTTATAACTGATTGGCATGGTTTCTCTCACCATGGCTCAATGCCATTGGAAGAGAGAGCTACCTGGAACTGGAGAGACTCCAGTCGAGGTAATGAAAGCCAGGGACTGAGGAAACCACAGCCGAGGCATTGTGTAAACCAGGGACAGGAGAGGTCTCCAGCCGAGGCGTGTTGTTGTGTGTGTGAGAAGAGAATAGAGAGAAGAAAAGAAGAGAAGAGAAGAGAAGAAAATGTTATCCAATCCAAGAGAATCGATCAAGAAGAACCTTAATTTCAATGAAAGAAACAAAATGAAACTGAGAATTAACAGATTTGAAATTGTGCAAAAGAACCGATTCAAGATTTCAAAGATCGCAAATTTTCTTGATTAAGCTCCGTATTTGAGTTACAAACCTACTTCTTACCTTTATCTCTTACCTTTCCTTCAATTACAATTAAAGAATTGATCTCAGAATCGCCTAATTTCGCTATTCTCAACTTGCTAACTAAGTGTTTGATGAAATGCCCTTCCTCTCTCTCTCTCTCTCACTGCCTATACTAACAATGGAGAATCTGTCTAGCCTATTCCTTGTGTGTGTGTGTGTGTCTCCTGATGTCGAAAGGAATTGGAGAAGAAGGGCCCCCAATGCTTGGAGGAAGGGGGTATTTATAGGCTTCTGGTCTGGGATCCTTCCTCAAGAAAATATCAACTTTCATTTGATCTCAGCCGTTCATGCTGAAGCACACGGATCGACCCTCCATCGGAGGGCTGAGAGGAGGTCGTCTTGTGTTTCTTTTTGGTCGGTCAACAGGGGAGAAGAGGTGAGTTGACCATGGCAGTTAGGAGGTCGTTACGGCTTGGTTGATCTCAGCTTTTCGTTTTCTGGCCCATTAATCTGACGGCGGAGATCATGTCGCGCTGGGGAGGCTTCTAGAAGATGGCGCAACAGAATTCGTTGAAGGCGGTTACGCAGGCGCGGCGCTCTCTTCGCTCTTTCCTTCGACTTCTCTCTTCTGTTTGGTTGGAGAAGAAGATCTCTTCGCAGGGGGCCCAGTTGTAAGATTTAATGAGAAAGGGAGCTCAGCGCCATTTCTTCCATTTCCTTTGCGTGCATCCGGTCCACCGTAGATCAGCCAACATTAAACAACTCTCTATGCGTGGTTCATGAGAAACGCGTGCACTTTCTGGTATTTTCGTGAATGGGATCTTGAATCCTTGCTGTTCACCTCCCCTCCATTTACTTCCTTCATTGCATGCCTCCATTTCCTCTTTTAAATTGATCTTCATATACTGCTGATCCTAGAAAAATTATTTGAAGGTCTTTCCATTATATTCTTTCCATGAAATTTTATCTCAACATTCACAAAAATACGTAGAATCGAGTGGCACCTAGATTTTCTAAAATCACCTCTTTTAACATTTTATTTATTTTCTATAAAATCGGGGACTTCCTAACATAGTATGGGGTCTTTGTAAATTCTTTGGGTGCTTTCTATGCATGATAATTTTTATCATGGTCTCCTGAATTTTTTGGTATTTTTCTATAAATTTTGGGGTCCATTTATTATTTTCTTTGAATTTTCTAAATTCTTTACATTTATTTATCATGAAATTAGTCATTGATTTTATGAATTTATCGCCATATTTTGGGGTCAAACAGTTGTCACCCCAACTAACTCCGCACCACTGCCACCTCAATTGCCCCCAATTGAGCTGAGCAAAACCCATCTCTGAAAACCAAACAACTATAAAAAATTTAATTAAAACCCAAAATAAAATTAAAATTAACACAGAAAATCACAGAAGCTTTTGAGATTTATCAAATTACCTCATCAATGCTACTCGGGAAGCTTCTGTTGGGTGGGGGAAATCGACGGATGAGGTAGGAGGAGTTGGCCGTGGAGGAGCCAAGGCGGTGGTTGTGCAAGACATCGAGAGGAGGCGGAGGCAGTGGCAGAACTAGGGGGTGGCGGGCGTGTGCCATGCACACGCCAAATTAGCAAAATTTATTGGAGAGATTATAGTTGGGCCTACGCCAAAGGTCCAAAGCTGAAGTAAATGAGCCCATCTGGCCTAGTTAGTTGTTTAAGTAGAGGCTCCATCTCTCTCAATGTAAATATTCAAAGACCAATTCTCATTCTCCTACGCAAATTCATCTCCCAATTCCTGTAAGAGAGAAAAAAATATCTAATTTTTAAATCGGTCCTCCTAATTTTCAAATCCATCTCCCAATTCGGTAATTCTCATTCTCTATTACGCAAATCCATCTCTCTTACTCTCTCTCTCTCGGCTCGGGAGTAAGGAGTCGGGATGTTGCAGGCGACACCGCGACAGACTCCACGGCCACGACAAGCAGAGCTATTTTTTACTCCACGGTCGGTTGGTCGGCCCACCCTATGTCGAAATTCTAGTTCCGCCCCGCGGAGGTGTGCTCAATAGGAGATGAGATGAGATGAGATGACGCGGAGGTGCTTCGAGAGGAGATGAGGTGGAGGTATGCTTTGAGAGGATATGAGGCGGAGGTGTGCTTAATAGGAGATAAGATGAGGCCGGAGGTGCTTCGAGAGGAGAAGGAGATGGGCAAAGAGAAGAGGCGAGGAAGGTGAGAGAAAGGAAGAGAGGAGGATGGACTTCTAGCAAATGAGAGAGCGGAGATCAAAATGAACGGTCAGATTGCCGTGTCGCTGACAGAAAAAAAAAAACGATCCACGACATCCACGGCATTTAATTAATACTTTAGATTTAGATTTAGATTTCTAGGTTAGCGAACACGTGTTCACTGCTACGAACCAAACACACCTAAAATAGCAAAAAGATTCCATCTTCTGCCCAAACTTGGCTACATTCGCTAACATGTACTCGTATTATATTACTGTTTTTAAACCCTGGAGGCACTGTCACATCCCAACATCCCATATCAAGGGCTGTCAATTTCATACTGTTTCGCACGTTTCACTCAGCGAAACAAAAACGGAAGCGAAACAGATTTCATAGATAAGAACGGAACACAAACGAAATGGACCGATTCCGTTCTGTCGGCCCACGTTCTTCCGTTTCCAATTTCACCATTCTGAAATTATGGAATTGCAGCAGAGATAGAGATGAGATAATACCATAGCGCCGCTGGTTCTCTCTCGATTTTCCTTCTTCTTTCTTTCTCTTTCGCTCTCGCCGCCTCTCTCTTCTTTCACTTGAACCCTAGAGAGACATCCTTTCCTTCTTCGCTCGATCACTCACCTCGCCAAGTTCTTCACCTCACCTCTTCTTCTCCACTCGAAACCCCACAAGAGAAATCCCTCTCTCTCCGCCACTAAGCACCTATCACCGCCCCCTCTCTCCCACTCGCCCCACTCCCCACTTGAACCACCTGTAAGTTTAAATTACACCACTACACATGTCATGTACTGATATCGAGTTAGTAGTAGATGGGCAGTAATGATAACTGTCATCTGCAATTCTACCATCCCTGCCATCGCTAAATATAAAATGAACATATATAGCAAACAAGGTGAACATATAGATGATCTAAGTGAACACTTACAAATAAATAAGTGTTGTCATCATTTGTTCAGAATTTTACATGCATATTCAACTTATTTTTATTGAACTTAGTTGTTTGTATGTGTTCACTTAGATTATCCATATGGTCACTTTGTTTGCTGTATATGTTCACTTTATATTTAGCGATGGCACGGATGGCAAAACTGCCGATGACAGTAATCGATTTCCGTAGATGTGGGTTCATGCGCAGAGACAGCTACAATGCTAACTGATGGGACCAATAGGCCAGAGAAGGAAACAAAACTAGCTTCAGAATTTGATTAGAGTGACAATTGGGCTGAGTAATGAAGAAAGGCCCAAGAAGGCCCTGACGATGAGCTGAAGCCGAAAAATTTTTAAATAGTATTAAATTAATATAATATATTAAAAATAATATCAATATAATAATATTTTTTAAATAGTATCACGAGATCGGAATCCTAGATTCCGAACGTTAGATCGGAATTCAGGATTCCGATCTAAGCTTTGATCGGATTCCGAGTTTCTGATCTAAGCTTAGATCGGAATCCGAGATTCCGATCTTAGCTTTTTAATTTTTTTATATATTATTTATTTATTTATTTATTTAATTTATTAATTAGTTAAATAATTAGAAAAATAGATAATATATTGTAAAAATATTGAAAAAATATGGAAAAAATCAGGAATAATTAAATTAAATTTTATATGTAATTTAGTATTTTTTGGGGAAATTAAATTTATTTTCATTTTAATTAATTTATTTAATTAAAATATAAATTTTTATAACTTATTTAATTAAATGAATTGTACCATTTAAAAAGGATTATAAATTTTCAGAATTTGCAGGGATACAAAGGCATAATCCTTTCAGAATATTCAAAGTTTTATTAATTCTTTCTGCATTTGCAGGGATACAAAGGCATAATTTGAACATTAAAACTTTAAACAGGCTTAACTTTCGATAGGAAGGTCCGTTTGGGGCGATCGAGGACATTCCGGAAAGCTGGCGACGAGATCTACGCATTTTATCGGGGTGAAACCCCGTAACGACCATTTTCGAGGCAAAAAAACGCTCTCTGGACCTCCAAAATCCACTTTGAAAGTTTGCAAACCTAAAAACCACTCTAAACTACTAAAAATATTTTTAAAATTATAAATTAATCATTAAAAAGAGAAATGCAGTAAATCAAGTGAATTTAGTCTCTCTTCTCCGTCTCAGTAAAACATCAATCTCGTGTGATTCCTTTCTAACGCAATCCAGAAAGTGCTTCCTTGATCATGAGACTCGATATGATTGTTTAATATATAATATGAAAATAATATATACAGAGGACAACATCCGGGACGCATATCAAATGGTTGTTTAAAAATTTATAATTTTAATGTAAATTAATTAAAAATTTATACTTAATTATTCATTTTTTAATTAAATAAATTAATTAAATTTATATTTAATTAAATAAATTAATTAAAAGGAAAATAAATTTAATTTTCCAAAAAAAAATACTAAATTACATATAAAATTTTTTTAATTATTCCTGATTTTTTTATATTTTTTCAATATTTTTAGAATATATTATCTATTTTTCTAATTAATTAACTAATTATAATAAAAGGAAAAATATTTTAATTTTCCCAAAAAATACTAAATTACATATAAAATTTAGTTTAATTATTCCTGATTTTTTCCATATTTTTTCAATATTTTTACAATATATTATCTATTTTCCTAATTATTTAACTAATTAATAAATTAAATAAATAAATAAATAATATATAAAAAAATTAAAAAGCTAAGATATGAATCTCGGATTCCGATCTAAGCTTAGATCGGAAACTCAGAATCTGATCAAAGCTTAGATCGGAATCCTGGATTCCGATCTAACGTTCGGAATCCGGGATTCCGATCTCATGATACTATTTATATTAAACTTATTATATTGATATTATTTTTAATATATTATATTAATTTAATACTATTTTTTAAAATTTCGGGAGCTGAAGTAGTTGAAATTATTAGACAGTTACAGTCTTACAGAAGATGCTGGCGTGGCTTCATTTAACCAAATTCTTTACTTTACTTAGTGTAAACTGTAATTTCTTTTCAGTAAAAGGATTAGCTATAAAAGCATAATTGTAAGAACGATGGAAGTTTAATCAAGATTAGAATGAAACACAATTCTTTCTCGTTTCTCTCTGTCTCACATCTATCTCTCTTCTTGTTCTTCATCTGATCCTCCTCTCCTCTCTCAATCCTTCTCTTTTCTCCTAAATTCTTCCAAATTACCTCAAAATCTCAAGTCAGATCATGACAACACACTTCTGATCTAGATCTGCAAGAACGCCTCCAAACTTCTGGGCTCAGCGATTGTGTAGTCATTGGCGTCTTTTCCACCTCCCTCTGATACATGGGACCCACCTCCCTCATCCAACTCCTCAATTTGCGTCTTCACTCTTCTAGAAAGAGGCTACCTTTGCTGACCTCTGTTCATTGTTTTGAGGGTTCAAACTTTTGCAAATTAGGAACCATGGTTGCGAGAAGGCATTACATCCATTTCCGTTCCCAATGGACCACTGGACATGGGGTGGGTCTAACTACCTGGCTAAGATTCCAAAGGGTTCTCCGGGGTGTGCATCCCTGGAATATATGCCTAGGCCAAGGCCCTCTCAGGCAGTTTTTGGATTGAGTCTAGGGAGGGGGCATCATAACCAGACGCTAGCTTCCACAACAGTTTGAGGCCAATGCCAGGTTAATCTTGTGCTTAGGTTCTGTGTTACTGAGTTTGTACATTTTTTTTTCTTTTCTAACTCTTTTCTTTTTCTTTGTTTTTACCTCTATACCAATTCTTTGGTTCAATCATTTTCTTTGTTTTTATCTTGATTCAAAGGTCAATTTTCGTTTACTTGTGAAGTTGTGAATTCTATATTGTCAACGGAAAAAAAAATTAAAGAGATGGGCTAAAATCAGCCACGACTGACGGATGCAACCATCAGCTACGATCAAATCTCAATTTTCCAGATTCTAACAGTCGATCCGAACCGTTCAATGTGTTCTCCATATTGAAATCTCATTGGAGACCAAATTTTACATTTTTCTGATTTTATTTACTATTTTTTTGAGATTTTTAAAAATCATAGTTATTGAAGGGTCCATAATTGTTTATATTAAGAATTTTGTAAAATATCAAACAAATACTAAAAAATTTCAGAAAAATGTAAAATTTGGTCTCCAATGAGATTTCAATATGGAGAACACATTGAACGGTTCGGATCGACTGTTAGAGTCTCGAAAATTGAGATTTGATCGTAGCTGACGGTTGCATTTGTCAGTCGTGGCTGATTTTAGCCCATCTCAAAATTAAATGTTAGTTACGTTTTTCTGTTCATTACAGACGGAACGTACAACCTAATAAATTTTCTTTACGCTATAATTACAGAACATTAAACGGAATTAAAAGAAATTACGTGCAATTAACGGAAACGTAAATGAAAGTTGTCATTTCCGTGTCCGTTATGCACGTTTGACAGCCCTACCCATACCAACCAACAACAAAACCTCCAGCACCCCTATTTCCATTACCAGAAAACTTAAGATAAAAGTAGGCATAAACTTTTGAGTTCTGATAGATTTTCATATTAAGGAGTATAGTGACATTGCAGCGGAGACTAGGCACGAACACTTCTAGTTTTCAAAACGAGTTCTCCAAAATGACACGATACGATCGTATTAGCACTACACGATATGTGTGTTGACACGACGCGATACGACACGAATACAAAATTGACACGACACGATCGTGTTATCGTATCGTGTTGGGACATTAGAAAGTTTGACACGATTCAACACGACACGATTCGACACGCAACACGACAC
>JAMFTS010002280.1:0-24762 GCA_028095005.1 Rhynchospora pubera | reverse complement strand
GGTCCCTCGCGTCCGTTGAGGGACACCGGGAGCCCGACGACGACCTCGAACGCACCGACCTCGTCGACGAGCTCGACGAGGCGGGCGACCGCGTCCGGACCTGCGGCGACGGTCTCGAGGGGCGTGGCGACGAGCCCGTCGGGGTCGCACACCGCGACCCCGATCCGGACGTCGCCGACGTCGATCCCGAGTCGTCGTCCTCGACGCATGCTCAGCGCGCCGCCTCACGCACGGTGGCCTCGACCGCCTCGAACGCCGCGTCGACACCGCCGAGGTCGCTGCCGCCGCCCTGGGCGACGTCGGGCTTGCCGCCGCCCTTGCCGCCGACCTTCTCGCCGATGACGCCGACGAGCGTGTTGGCCGCAAGGCCGCGTTCCTGCGCCTGCGGGGTGACGGCGACGACGACGCTCGGCCGGTCGTTCGCCGTGCCGACGACCGCGACGACCGCCGCGCGGTCCTGCAGCTTGCCGCGGATGTCGAGCGCGAGCGAGCGGACGTCGCCGCCGCCCACGCCCTCGGCGCGGTGCGTCACGAGCGCGACGCCCTCGACGTCGCGCGCGGCCCGCGCGAGGTCGCCCGCAGCACCCTGGAGCTGCGCGGCCTTGAGCTTCTCGAGCTCCTTCTCGGTGCTGCGCAGTCGCGCCACGAGGTCCTGGACCCGGCCGGGCACGTCCTCGGGGCGCGTCTTGAGCACGTCGGTGAGCTGCAGCACGAGGTCGCGCTCCTTGGCCAGGTACGCGAAGCCCTCGATGCCGGTCATCGCCTCGATCCGACGGTTGCCCGCACCGACCGAGCTGTCCGACGTCACGACGACGGTGCCGATCTGGCTCGAGCGGTCGACGTGCGTGCCACCGCAGAGCTCGCGCGACCACGGGCCGCCGATCTCGACGACGCGCACCTGCTCGCCGTAGGTCTCGCCGAAGAGCGCCAGCGCGCCCCACTCCTTGGCCTCCGGCAGCGTCATGTACTGCGCCGAGACGGCGAGGTCCTCGCGCAGCGCGCGGTTCGACACGTGCTCGACGTCGTGCAGCTGCTCCGGCGACAGCGCACCGTTCCAGCCGAAGTCGAGGCGCAGGTAGCCCGGTCGGTTGTAGGAGCCGGACTGGAGGGCCGTGGGACCGAGGACCTCGCGCAGGGCCGCGTGCACCACGTGGGTGCCCGAGTGCGCCTGACGCGCGCCCGTGCGCCACTCGGGGTCGACGTCGGCCGACAGGGCCTCGTCGACCGTGAGCTCGCCCTCGAGCACGCGGACCTGGTGGACCACGAGGCCCTTGATGGGACGCTGCACGTCGAGCACCTCGGCGCGACCGGTGCCGGAGCCCGCGTCCCACGTGAGCGTGCCGGCGTCGGCGTTCTGGCCGCCGGACTCGGCGTAGAACGGCGTGCGGTCGAGCACGACCTCGCCGACCTGTCCCGCCGCGATCGCCGGCACGGCGGCACCCTCGGACAGCAGCGCGAGCACGCGCGACTCGGTCGAGAGCGTCGAGTAGGCCTGCCAGTCGGTCGGTCCGTTCGCGTCGAGCGTGGCCCGGTAGGCCGACGTGTCGGCGTGCACGCCCTTCTTGGCCTTGGCGTCGGCCTTGGCACGCGCCCGCTGCTCGGCCATGAGCGCGCGGAAGCCCTCGGAGTCGACGCTCAGGCCCTGCTCCTCGGCCATCTCGAGCGTCAGGTCGATCGGGAAGCCGTAGGTGTCGTGCAACGTGAACGCCGCCTCGCCGCTCAGGCCGGCGCCGCCCTGCTCCTTGACCGACGAGACCGCCAGGTCGAAGATCTGCGTGCCCTTGCCGAGGGTCTGGCGGAACGCGTCCTCCTCGGCGTACGCGACCTGCTCGATGCGCGCGAAGTCGGACTCCAGCTCGGGGTAGGACGCCTTCATGCGGTCCTTGCTGACCGGCAGGAGCTCCGGCAGGGCCGGGTCCTCGAACCCGAGCAGACGCATCGAGCGCACCGCGCGACGCAGCAGACGACGCAGGACGTAGCCCCGCGCCTCGTTGCCCGGCGTGACGCCGTCACCCATGAGCATGAGGCCGCTGCGCACGTGGTCGGCGACGACACGGAAGCGCACGTCGTCCTCGTGCGAGGCGCCGTAGCGACGCCCGGTCAGCTCGGAGGCACGCTCGATGACCGGGAAGACCTCGTCGATCTCGTACAGGTTGGCCTTGTCCTGCAGCAGGTAGGCCACGCGCTCCAGGCCCATGCCGGTGTCGATGTTCTTGTTCGGCAGGGGCTGGACGACCTCGAACTGGTCCTTGGCCTTGACGCTCGTGATCTCCTCCTGCATGAACACGAGGTTCCAGATCTCGAGGAACCGGTCCTCGTCGACGACCGGTCCACCGTCAGGGCCGTGCTCGGGACCGCGGTCGACGTAGATCTCGCTGCACGGACCACCGGGTCCGGCAACGCCCATGTGCCAGTAGTTGTCGAGCAGCCCGCGGTCCTGGATGCGCTCGTCGGGCAGGCCCGCGATCTCGCGCCAGAGCGAGCGCGACTCGTCGTCACCCTCGAGGACCGTGACCCAGATCTTGTCGGCGTCGATGCCGAGGCCGCCGTCGTCCTGGGCACCGGTGATGAGGCGCCAGGCGTGCGTGATGGCGCCGTGCTTGAAGTAGTCGCCGAAGCTGAAGTTGCCGTTCATCTGGAAGAACGTGCCGTGACGCGTGGTCTTGCCGACCTCCTCGATGTCGAGGGTGCGCACGCACTTCTGCACGCTCGTGGCGCGCTCGTACGGCGGCGTCTCCTGGCCCAGGAAGTAGGGCTTGAAGGGCACCATGCCGGCGTTGACGAACAGCAGGTTCGGGTCGTCGAGGAGCAGCGGCGCCGACGGCACGACCGTGTGGCCGGCGGCCTCGAAGTGGGCGAGGAATCGGCGCCGGATCTCTGCGGTCTGCATCAGGTGTCTCTCTCGGGGTTCCGTGGGTGGTCGGGGTGCTCGGCGTCGAACGGGTGCTGCAGGGCCAGGTGCGAGGTCTCGGCCACCTGCCGGGCGACCTGGCGCTCCCGGTCGGCCATGCCCTCGCGGACCTCGCCCGTGAAGGCCCGCCAGCCCTCGCCGAGGGCCGAGGCCTGGTCGACGAGGCCGGGCATCGAGGCGCGGTAGGCGGCACGACGGGCCTTGACGCTGGCGTAGACGCCGGCGGCGGTTCCGGCGACGAACCAGACGACGCGGGGGGTCATGACTCGCGCACCTCCCCGGCGGCCGGCAGCTCGCCGAGCCAGCGCTCGCCGGGCGGCGTGGGCCGGGCCTCGCGCACGGCGCGGCGACCGGCTCGCAGCCGCGAGCGACGCCGCTCGCGGTAGGTGCGGCGCACGAGCGCACTGATGCGGTCGCGACTCTCGGGCCGCAGGGCGTGGGCCACGCCGTGCACCAGCACCGAGAACCGCACGGAGGGCCTGGTGAGCGCCGCGGACGCGACCTGCTCGGCGGTCGGCGGCACCACGACCCGTCCCTCGACGACCCGCGCGACCGGTTCGGGTCGCGTCACCACGACGGGCAGCGGCGCAGGGGGATCGACCGGTGGGGCCTCGACCCGCCCCGCCGGCGACTCGGGGGTCGGTGACGGCACCCCCGCCCGGCGGGACGCCCGCACCGCGACGACGGCCGCGACCACCGCGACGACCGCGAGGACCGCGGTCGCGCCGAGGATCACGACGTCGACAGGCATGGTCACGAGGTTACTAGGCGCGCCGAGGTCGGCCAGGCCCGGTGGATCAGCGGTCGCGCAGGATCTTGCGGATCCGCTCGAGCCGCTCCCCCAGCGGTCCCTCGGCCCCGTGCGGGCCGGGCTCGTAGTAGACGGCACCGTCGACGTCGTCGGGCGCGTACTGCTGCGGCACGACACCGCGCGGGTCGTCGTGGGCGTAGCGGTAGGCGTGGCCGTGGCCGAGCTTCTTGGCGCCGGAGTAGTGCGCGTCGCGCAGGGCCGGTGGCACCGCGCCGACCTTGCCCTTGCGGACGTCGGTGAGGGCCGCGTTGATGGCCTTGACGACGGCGTTGGACTTGGGCGCCGTCGCGAGGTGGATGACGGCCTGGGCGAGGGGGATCTGCGCCTCGGGGAACCCGATCATGGCCACCGCCTGCGCCGTGGCCGTGGCCACGGGCAGCGCGGTCGGGTCGGCCATGCCGATGTCCTCGCTCGCGTGGATCATGAGGCGGCGGGCGATGAAGCGCGGGTCCTCGCCGGCCTCGACCATGCGGGCCAGGTAGTGCAGGGCGGCGTCGACGTCGGAGCCACGGATCGACTTGATGAACGCGCTCGTGACGTCGTAGTGCTGGTCGCCCTGCCGGTCGTAGCGCACGGCGGCGCGGTCGACCGCCAGCGCCGCGTCCTCGACCGTGATGTCGGTGCGGTCCTGCGCCTGCGTGGCCCCGGCGGCGGCCTCGAGGTAGGTGAGCACGCGGCGACCGTCGCCGCCGGCGAGGCGTACGAGGTGGTCGAGGGCCTCGTCGGTGATCGTGACGGCCCCGCCGAGCCCGCGCTCGTCCCCGAGCGCGCGACGGACCATGGTGGCGACGTCGTCGTCCGTGAGCGACTGCAGCGTCAGCAGCAGCGAACGGCTGAGCAGCGGCCCGATGACGCTGAAGTGCGGGTTCTCGGTGGTCGCGGCGACGAGCGAGACCCACCGGTTCTCGACCCCGGGCAGCAGGGCGTCCTGCTGGGCCTTGCTGAAGCGGTGGACCTCGTCGACGAACAAGACGGTCTCCTGCCCGGTGCTCGACAGGGCACGCCGGGCTCCGGCGATGACGTCGCGGACCTCCTTGACGCCGGCCGAGACGGCCGAGACCTCGACGAAGCGCCGGTTCGTCGCGCGGCTGATGAGCGAGGCGATCGTGGTCTTGCCCGTGCCGGGCGGACCCCAGAGCAGGATGGTGAGCGGCTGGTCGCCGTCGATGACCTGCCGCAGCGGCGAGCCGGGTGCGAGCAGGTGCTCCTGGCCCACGAGCTCGTCGAGGCTCTGCGGCCGCATGCGCACCGCGAGCGGCGCCGACGAGTGGGCGTTGCCCGCGAGGCTGCCCGAGGTGTCGCGGCGCGCCCCGGAGTCCTGCGCCTGACCGGGCAGGTCGAACAGTCCGTCACTCACCACTCGAGCCTAGTCGGCGTCGCCGACACCGCTCTCGTCCTCGTCGTCCGGCTCGGCGTCGACGCCGGCCTCGGCGCGCTGCTCCGCGGTGATCGGCGCCGGGGCCGCGGTCAGCGGGTCGTAGCCGCCGCCGGACTTCGGGAACGCGATGACCTCGCGGATCGAGTCCGCGCCGGCCAGGAGCGCGACCGTGCGGTCCCAGCCGAAGGCGATGCCACCGTGCGGCGGGGCGCCGAACGTGAAGGCGTCGAGCAGGAAGCCGAACTTCTCCTGCGCCTCCTCGGCGCCGATGCCCATGATCTCGAAGACGCGCTTCTGCACGTCCTCGCGGTGGATACGGATCGAGCCACCGCCGACCTCGTTGCCGTTGCAGACGATGTCGTAGGCCTGGGCGAGCGAGCTGCCCGGGTCGTCGAGCGTGGCCGGGTCCTGCGGGGCCGTGAACGCGTGGTGGACCGCGGTCCACTCGCCGCCACCCACGGCGACGTCGCCGGCGTCGAGGTCGCTGACGGCCTCGAACATCGGCCAGTCGACCACGAAGCAGAACGACCACGCGGAGGTGTCGATCAGGTCCTCGCGGCGCGCGATCTCGAGGCGGGCCGCGCCGAGCAGCTGTCGCATCGTCTTGGTCGGACCCGCGGCGAAGTAGATGGCGTCGCCGGGCTTCGCCCCGGCAGCGGCCGCCAGCCCCTCGCGCTCGGCCTCGGAGAGGTTCTTGGCCACCGGGCCGCCGAGCGTGCCGTCCTCCTGGACCAGCACGTAGGCCAGGCCGCGGGCACCACGCTGCTTGGCCCAGTCCTGCCAGCCGTCGAGCGTGCGACGGGCCTGGCTCGCGCCGCCCGGGTGCACGACCGCGCCGACGTAGGGCGCCTGGAACACGCGGAACGGCGTGTCCTTGAAGTAGTCGGTGAGCTCGACGAGCTCGAGGTCGAAGCGCAGGTCCGGCTTGTCGGACCCGTACTTGCTCATCGCCTCCTCGTAGCTGATGCGCGGGAACGGCGTCGGCAGCTCGACGTCGATGAGCCGCCACAGCTCGCGGTAGATCTCCTCGGCCAGCGCCATGACGTCGTCGGCGTCGACGAAGCTCATCTCGATGTCGAGCTGCGTGAACTCCGGCTGGCGGTCGGCGCGGAAGTCCTCGTCGCGGTAGCAGCGCGCGATCTGGTAGTAGCGCTCGACGCCGCCGACCATCAGCAGCTGCTTGAACAGCTGCGGGCTCTGCGGCAGCGCGTACCAGCTGCCCGGGCGAAGGCGCGCGGGGACCAGGAAGTCGCGGGCGCCCTCAGGGGTCGAACGGGTGAGGGTCGGCGTCTCGACCTCGACGAACGCGTGTCGTCCGAGCACCTCGCGCGCGACGGCGTTGACCTGGCTGCGCAGTCGGATGGCGTGCGCCGGGCCGGCCCGACGAAGGTCGAGGTAGCGGTAGCGCAGGCGCGTCTCCTCGCCCACGGTGCCGGCACTGGACGCCGCGGCGTCGTCGATCGGGAACGGCAGCGGCGCCGCCGTGCTGAGGATCTCGACGTCGTCGGCGATGACCTCGATCGCACCGGTCGGGATGGCCGGGTTCTCGTTGCCCTCGGGCCGCTGGCTGACGGTGCCGACGATCTTGAGGCAGTACTCGGCCCGCAGCTGGTGGGCGATCTCCTCGCGGACCACGACCTGGACGACGCCGCTGGCCTCGCGCAGGTCGATGAACGCGACACCGCCGTGGTCTCGACGCCGACCGACCCATCCGGCGAGGGTGACCTGGTCGCCGACGTTCTCGGCGGTCAGGGTTCCGGCGTCATGGGTGCGGATCACGGCTCAGTCCTCACGGGTTCTGGTGGTCGGTGGTGCGGATGCGGGGTCGCAGGTCCTCGAGCGGAGGCTGCCAGGTGGCGACGTCGACGTCGGTCTGCTCACCCGTCCGGATGTCCCTCACCCTAGTCGCGCTCCCGCCCGCGGCATCGCCCGGGAAGAGCACGAACGGGATGCCCCGGCGCTCGGCGTAGCGGATCTGCTTGCCGAACTTCTGGGCCGACGCCGCAACCTCGGTCGGGACGCCGCGCGAGCGCAGCGTCTGGGCGAGCGCGTCGCTCTCGGCGCGCGAGTCCTCGTCGACCAGGGCGACGAGGACGGCGGACGGCACGGCGCGGTCGGCGACGAGCCCGTCGGCCACGAGCGGCACGAGGAGTCGCGAGACGCCGAGCGAGATGCCGACGCCGGGGTACGTGCGCTTCCCGTCGGACGCGAGCTGGTCGTACCGGCCGCCCGAGCAGATGGAGCCGAGGTGCTCGTAGCCCGCCATCGTGGTCTCGAACACGGTGCCCGTGTAGTAGTCGAGCCCGCGGGCGATGCGCAGGTCGGCGGTGACCGTGACGTCGCCGCCGGCGCTGATCGGGGCGCAGGCCTCGACGACGGCGGCGAGCTCGGACAGGCCCTCGTCGAGCAGCGGGTGCTCGACGCCCAGGGCGCGGACGCGCTGGACGAACGAGGTGTCGGTGCTGCTGATCTCGGCCAGCGCGAGGCAGGCGCGCGCCGGCTCGTCGTCGACGCCCTGCTCGGCGAGGAGCTCGAGGATGCGCTCCCCCGGCAGCTTGTCGAGCTTGTCGACGACCTGCATGACGGCGGTCGGGTCGGCGAGACCGAGGCCGAGGTAGAAGCCCTCGAGCACCTTGCGATTGCTGACCTGGAGCGTCAGCGCCGGCACGGGCAGCCGCGAGAGCGCCTCGGCCATGACGCGCGCGACCTCGACGTCGGCGTGGAACGGCAGCGAGCCGTCGCCGACGATGTCGATGTCGGCCTGCGTGAACTCGCGGAAGCGCCCCTGCTGCGGCCGCTCGCCGCGCCACACCTTCTGGACCTGGTAGCGGCGGAACGGGAACTCGAGGTGCCCGGCGTTCTCGAGGACGTAGCGCGCGAACGGCACGGTCAGGTCGAAGTGGAGCCCGAGGCCGGCGTCCGCGTCGCCCTGCTCGTGCAGACGCTTGAGGACGTAGACCTCCTTGTCGATCTCGCCCTTGCGTAACAGTGTGTCCATCGGCTCGACGGCGCGGGTCTCGATGTTCGCGAACCCGTGCAGCTCGAAGGTGCGGCGCAGCTCGTCGAGCACGGCCAGCTCGAGGTTGCGCTCGGCCGGCAGGAACTCGGGGAATCCGCTCAGCTTCGCCACGTCACGCCCCCGTCAGCTCGACGAGGAACGGGTTCGTGACCCGCTCGCGACCGATCGAGGTCTGGTCGCCGTGGCCGGGCAGCACCACGACGTCGTCGGGCAGCGGGAGCACGCGCTCGCGCAGGCTCGTGATCATCTCGTCGTGGGAGCCACCCGTCAGGTCGGTGCGGCCGATCGAGCCGGCGAACAGGAAGTCGCCGGAGAACATGATCTGCGAGACCGGCTCGGGTCCGTCGTAGTCGACCCGGTAGTAGACCGTGCCCGGCGTGTGGCCGGGCACGTGGTCGACCGTCAGGCTCAGCCCGTCGACCTCGATGACGGCTCCGTCGACGGCGTCCCTCACGTCGGCGGGCTCGGTGAACTCGGGCATGTCGTTCAGGCCGAACTGCGCGCGGAGCATGTCGGCGGACGGACCGGAGATCGCCGCGAGCGGGTCGCTCAGCAGGTGCCGGTCGGCAGGGTGGATCCAGACGGGCGCGTCGAACTCGGCGGCCACGTCCTGCGCGTTCCACATGTGGTCGAAGTGGCCGTGGGTGACGAGCACGGCACCCACCGTGAGGCGGTGCTCGGCGACGACGGCACGGACGCCCTCGAGCGCGTCCATGCCGGGGTCGACGACGACGCAGGCGCCGCCCGGGGCCTGCGCCGCGAGGTAGCAGTTCGCCTGCAACGGCCCGGCGGGGAAGGACGTGAGAAGCACGTCGGACAGGGTACGCGAGTGCGGCAGGCGACGAGCCCGGCCCGTCCTCCTAGACTGTCCCCCATGACCACTGCCGCCGAGCACCCGTGGGGTCGGGTCGACGCCGAGGGCAACGTCCACCTGCGCACCGCCGAGGGCGAGCGCCTGATCGGCCAGTGGGCCGTGGGTGACGACCCGACCGAGGCGATCCGCTTCTACGAGCGCCGCTACGCCGACCTCGTCACCGAGGTCGACCTGCTCGAGAAGCGACTCGAGACCGGGACCCTCTCGCCCGACGACGCCGTCAAGGCGCTCGCGAAGGCCCGCGCCAACGTGACCGACGCCGCCGCCCTGGGCGACCTCGACGCGCTGTCCACGCGCCTCGACGCGCTCGAGCCGGCGATCGCGAAGCACCGCGAGGAGCGCAAGGCGCAGCGTGAGGCGGCGCAGGCCGAGGCACGCACCGCCAAGACGCGCATCGCCGAGGAGGCCGAGACGATCTCGACCGGCAACGACTGGCGTGCCGGTGCCGACCGTCTCCGGGCGCTGCTCGATGAGTGGAAGGCGCTCCCCCGCCTCGCCAAGTCCGTCGACGACGAGCTCTGGCACCGCTTCAGCTCGGCCCGCACGGCCTACACGCGCCGTCGCAAGCAGCACTTCGCCGAGCTCAACACGCAGCGCGACGGCGCCCGCAAGGTCAAGGAGCGCCTCATCGCCGAGGCCGAGGCCCTGCAGACCTCGACCGACTGGGGCCCGACGTCCGGCAAGTACCGCGACCTGATGTCGCAGTGGAAGGCCGCCGGCGCGGCGCCCCGCAACGTCGAGGACAAGCTCTGGAAGCGGTTCCGTGCCGCCCAGGACGTCTTCTTCGAGGCGCGCGACGCCGCCAACGCCGAGCTCGACCGTGAGTTCGCGGCGAACGCCGAGGTCAAGGAGGCGATCCTGGTCGAGGCCGAGGCGCTCCTGCCGATCAAGGACCTCGAGGCCGCCCGCCGGGCGATGCACGACATCTCCGACCGCTGGGAGGCGGCCGGCAAGGTGCCGCGGGCCCGCATCAAGGAGCTCGAGGGGCGCCTGCGCACCGTCGAGCAGGCGATCCGCAACGCCGGCGAGCAGGAGTGGCAGCGCACCGACCCCGAGAAGTCGGCCCGTGCCGACGACATGATCGGCAAGCTGCAGCGGGCGATCGACGAGACCCGCGAGTCGCTCGCCAAGGCCGAGGCCGCCGGCGACGCCCGCAAGGTCAAGGACCTGACCGCCAAGCTCGAGTCCAACGAGTCGTTCCTGGCGATGGCCCAGAAGGCGTCGCAGGACTTCCGCTGAACCCCGCCCCAGCGGTGCTGATTCCCAGGCTCGCCAGGGATCCAGCGCACCGACCACGGTTCCCCGCACGAACCACGGGGTACGAGCTGGGCCAGGCGACGAGGAACCAGGCTTCGCCCCATCACGCCGGGCCACACCCAGCGCCCGACGTCTTCAGCGGCGGTGCGGGTCGAGCGTGGTGCTCCAGAGGCCACGACCGTCGACGTCGCGCAGGGTGACCGTCAGCTGCCGCGTCCGGGCGTCGATCTCGACCTCGCCGAAGTACTGGGCTCCCTCGGCCGGCCCCACGTTGGCCCGCGGGGCGTCGGCGACGAACTCGGCTCGGGGACCGAACGTGCCGTCCAGCGCGCTCGCAGGGAAGCCTCCGGCGTTGAGCGGCCCCGACACGAACTCCCAGAACGGGTCGAAGTCCTGGAAGCTCGCCCGGTCGGGCGAGTAGTGGTGCGCCGCGGTGTTGTGCACGTCCGCCGTGAGCCACACGTGGTTGCGGATGCCCTCGCGCTGCAACGTCGAGAGGATGGTCGCGACGTCGCGCTCACGACCGAGCGGCTGCCCTGGGTCTCCCTGCGCGACGCCCTCGTACGCCGTGGCGCCGTCGGGCACGACGAGGCCGAGCGGCAGGTCGTTGGCGATGACCTTCCACGTGGCTCGTGAGCGTCTCAGCTCGTGCAGCAGCCAGCGCGTCTGGCGCATGCCGAGCAGTCCCGCGCCGTCGGCCTCGCGGTTGGCCGTGTTGGGGTTCTTGTGGGTCCGCATGTCGAGCACGAACACGTCGAGCAGGTCGCCGTGGTGGATGACGCGGTACACCCGCCCCTCGGGATCCGGCGAGATGTCGGCCACCGGGACGTACTCGTGGAAGGCCCGGCGCGCTCGCCCGGCCAGCACGTCGACGCGCTTCTCGCCGTAGCGCGCGTCGTCCAGGATCTCGCCGGGGTACCAGTTGTTCGTGACCTCGTGGTCGTCCCACTGGCTGATCTGCGGGGTCTCGGCCAGGAACGCGCGCCAGTTGTCCGCCAGGAGGTTGTACTGGTACTGGCCGCGGTACTCCGACAGGGTCTCGGCGACCTTGGTCTTGGCCGGTGTCACGATGTTGTGCCACGTGCTCCCGTCCGGCAGGCCCACGGACGGCTCGACGACGCCGTCGGCATAGATGTTGTCGCCGCTGCACAGGAAGAAGTCCGCGTCGCGGCGCCGCATGGCGTCGGCGATCCGGAACCCGCCGAGGTCGGGGTTGACGCCCCAGCCCTGACCGGCGATGTCACCTGACCACAGGAACCGGATGTCCCGCCGTCCCCCGACCGTGGGCAGCCGACCCGCGACGGCCTCGCTGCTACGGCGCGGGTCGGACAGGTCGACGGCGCGCACCCGGTAGTGCAGCTCCGCGCCTGGCGGCAGGCCACGGACCGCCCACTGCCCCGTCAGGTCCGTGCGCGGGGTGACGACCGGCCCGGGCACGCGCACCGCGCGGCGGAACGACGGGTCGCGCGAGATCTCGGCGACGAGCCGCGACGGCCGGTCGGCCCGCGCCCACAACGTCGCCTGGCCCGCGTGCACGTCGCCGGACTGGACACCGTGCGTCAGCACCGGCCGACCCCGACGCACGAGCGCCGGCACGGCGGGGGCAGGTGAGGCCGGCAACCCGCCGACGAGCCCCCCAGCCACGACACCCGAGAGCGCAGCAGTGCGCACGAACGCGCGTCGGTCCAGCCCATCCCCCGATGTCATGCCACGAGCGTGCCGGTGCCCGACGAACGGACGGTGAACGGACGCGTGCCTACTGCGTGACGCGGTAGACGTCGAAGACGCCCTCGATCCCCCGCACCGCGGCGAGCACGTGGCCCAGGTGCTTGGGGTCGGCCATCTCGAAGGTGAACTTCGACTTGGCCACGCGGTCGCGGCCGGTCGAGAGGGCCGCCGACAGGATGTTGACGTGCTGGTCGGAGATGATCCGGGTGACGTCGCTCAGCAGGCGCGGCCGGTCGAGCGCCTCGACCTGGATCGCGACGAGGAAGGTGCTCTGCGACGTCGCCGCCCAGTGCACGGCCACGAGCCGCTCGGGCTGCGAGCGCAGCGACGCCAGGTTGACGCAGTCGGCCCGGTGGACCGAGACGCCCGAGCCGCGGGTGACGAAGCCCTCGATGCGGTCGCCGGGGACCGGCGTGCAGCAGCGGGCCAGCTTGACCATGACCTCGCCCGTCACACCCTCGACGACCACGCCGGCCTCGCCGTGCTCGTGACGCTGGCTGCGGCGCGAGCCGGGGATCAGGGTGCCCTCGGCCAGGTCCTCCTCGGCTCCCGCGCGACCGCCGGCCAGCGCGATGACGCGGTCCACGACGTTCTGCGCGCCCACGTGGTTCTCGCCCACGGCCGCGTAGAGCGACGACACGTCGGGCAGGTTCAGGTCCTTCGCGACGGTGTCGAGCGTGTCGTGCTTGAAGATGCGGTGGAGCGGCAGGTTCTCCTTGCGCATCTGCCGCGCGAGCTGGTCGCGACCGTTCTCGATCGCCTCCTCGCGGCGCTCCTTGGTGAACCACTGGCGGATCTTGTTGCGGGCCCGCGGGCTCTTGACGAAGTCGAGCCAGTCGCGGCTCGGCCCGGCGTCAGGTGCCTTGGAGGTGAAGATCTCGACGACGTCGCCCGTGCTCAGCGACGACTCCAGCGACACGAGGCGTCCGTTGACGCGCGCGCCGATGCACGCGTGGCCGACCTCGGTGTGCACGGCGTAGGCGAAGTCGACGGGGGTGGCGTCGGCGGGCAGCTGGATGACGTCGCCGCGCGGCGTGTAGGCGTAGACGCTCGCGCTGTTCATCTCGAAGCGCAGCGAGTCGAGGAAGTCGGTGGAGTCCTCGGTCTCGGACTGCCAGTTCATGAGCTCGCGCAGCCACACCATCTCGTCGCTCGACGGCGGTGCAGGCTTGCCCTTCTTGCCCGTCGGCGCACCCGTGCGGGCGACGGCGTCCTCCTTGTACTTCCAGTGCGCGGCGACGCCGTACTCCGCGCGACGGTGCATCGCGCGCGTGCGGATCTGCAGCTCCACCGGCTTGCCCTGCGGACCGATCACGGTCGTGTGCAGCGACTGGTACATGTTGAACTTCGGGACGCTGATGTAGTCCTTGAACCGGCCCGGGATCGGGTTCCAGCGGGCGTGCAGCACGCCCAGGACGCCGTAGCAGTCGGCCACGGAGTCGACCAGGATGCGCACGCCCACCAGGTCGAAGATGTCGGCGAACTCGCGGCCGCGCACGAGCATCTTCTGGTAGATCGAGTAGTAGTGCTTCGGCCGGCCGGTGACCGTCGTCTTGATGCGCGCCGAGCGCAGGTCGGACTCGACGTCGCCGATGACGCGCTCCAGGAACTGCTCGCGCGAGGGGGCCCGGTCGGCCACGAGACGCACGATCTCGTCGTAGACCTTGGGGTGCAGGGTCGCGAACGCGAGGTCCTCGAGCTCCCACTTGATCGTGTTCATGCCGAGCCGGTGCGCCAGCGGCGCGAAGATCTCGATCGTCTCGCGCGCGATGCGCTCCTGCTTGTCCTGCCGCAGGTAGCGCAGGGTGCGCATGTTGTGGAGCCGGTCCGCGAGCTTGATGACGAGCACACGGATGTCGCGGCTCATGGCCACGACCATCTTGCGGATCGTCTCGGACTGCGCGGAGTCGCCGTACTTGACCTTGTCGAGCTTGGTGACGCCGTCGACGAGGTGGACGACCTCGTCGCCGAAGTCCTCCTTGAGCTGGTCGAGCGTGTACGGCGTGTCCTCGACGGTGTCGTGCAGGAGCGCCGCGCACAGCGTCGGAGCGGTCATGCCGAGCTCGGCGAGGATCGTCGCGACGGCCAGCGGGTGCGTGATGTAGGGGTCGCCGCTCTTGCGCTTCTGGTCGGCGTGCATCCGCTCGGCGATGTCGTAGGCCTTCTGGATGACCTCGACGTCGCCCTTGGGGTGCGTCGTGCGGTAGACGTTCAGGAGCGGCTCGAGGACCGGGTTGCCCGCTCCCCCACGAGCCCCGATACGGGCCAGGCGCGAGCGCACGCGTGCTCCAGCGGGGGCCGTGCCGGCGGGTCGCCCGTCGGTCTCCGGCGCCTGCGGCGGTGTCTCGATGCGATCAGCCACGCGCGCCCTCCTGTCGTACGGACCAGTCTAGACGGCCAGGGAAGCAGCGGCGTGCCGGCTCAGAGCAGCTGCTCCACGAGGCTCGCGGCGACGGTGAGCACGAGCGCCGCGACGACGACGATCGCGACGATGCGGACCTGGCGGGTGTTCATGGAACCTCAGAACGCGTGGATCGAGAGCAGGGGCACGTCGTCCCCCAGGGCGGCCCGGCCGCCGAGGACCGGTAGCTCGATCATGACAGCGTGGGCCACGACCCGGCCCCCGCAGGTCTCGACGAGCTCGCGCGCGGCGTTGAGCGTGCCGCCGGTGGCCAGGACGTCGTCGACGACGACGACCCGCGCACCGGGAGCGAGGGCGTCGGCGTGCATCTCGATAGTCGCCTGCCCGTACTCGAGCGAGTAGGTCGTGCTGACGACGTCGGCCGGCAGCTTGCCGGCCTTGCGCACCGGCACGAAGCCGACGCCGAGCTCGAGCGCGAGCGGGGTGCCGAGGATGAACCCGCGGGCCTCGACGCCGACGACGGCGTCGACCGGTCCCAGGGCGCGGACCTGGTCGCCCATCGCCTCGAGCACGCCACGGAGGGCATCGGGCTGCCCGAGCAGCGGCGTGATGTCGCGGAACGTCACCCCGGCCTCGGGCCAGTCGGGGACGGGCCGGACCCACTGCTCGACGAGAGCGGCGGCGGCCTCGCGTGACGTGCTCAGCCGAGCTCCACGTCGCACTCGTCCTTGGCGTTCTTCTTGATCGCCTTCGACGCGATGTCGAGCTGGGTGGTGTTGATCTTCGAGATCTCCTCGACCAGCGTCTTGAGCTTGGCCGCCGAGCTGTCCTTCGGGACCTGGCCCTGCTGGAACTTGGCCAGGTCGGAGAGCTTGAGACCGGCCTTGTCGAGGGCGTCCTCGAGCTGTGTGATCGAGTCGTCGAGGGTCTTCCACTCGTCGCTGACCTTGTCCGGCGCGATCTTGGCGAGGTCGTGCATGACGTCGAAGCCGCGCTCCGACCGCTCGTCGATCGCACTCGGCGACCCGGACAGCGAGCCGAACTCCGACTTCGCGTCCTTGATCTTGGAGCAGTACTCGTCGTTGCCGCCACTGCAGCCGGCCAGCACGGCCGAGCTCAGCGCGACGGCGACGAGCGTCTGGACGCTCTTCCTCATCGCTTCTCCCCTCGGTTCGCGGGGCCCTTGGTCCGCGACGAACGACTGGACTTGGTCGGCTGCTGGCGTCCGGCCGATCCGGAGACCTTGACGGGACGGTCCGTGGCCGCCGCCTTGGGCTGGTCGTCGTCGCCGCGGGCCTCGCCCTTGGCACGACGCGACAGGACCCGCTTGGTGTGCGCCGCGACCTCGCGGTCGCGCTCGCGGAGCTGGCTGGCGAGCGGCGTCGCGATGCAGATCGACGAGTAGGTGCCGGCCGCCATGCCGACGAACAACGCGAGCGCGAGGTCCTTGAGCGGACCGGTGCCCAGCACGCCCGCGCCGACCACGAGCAGGGCCAGGACGGGCAGCAGCGCGGTGATCGAGGTGTTGATGGAGCGGACCAGGGTCTGGTTGACCGCCAGGTTCGCCTGCTCGGCGTAGGTGCGCGTGGTCGACCGCAGGATGCCCTTGGTGTTCTCGCGGACCTTGTCGAACACGACGACCGTGTCGTAGAGCGAGTAGCCGAGGATCGTGAGCAGGCCGGTGACGGTGGCGGGCGTGACCTCGAACCCCGACCAGGCGTAGACGCCGGCCGTGATCACCAGGTCGTGCGCCAGGGCGATGATCGCCGCCACGGACATGCGCCACTCGCGGAAGTACGCCCAGATGAACAGCACCACGATCACGACGAACACCAGCAGGCCCGTGAGCGCCTTGGTCGCGACCTGCTTGCCCCACGACGGGCCGATCAGGTTCTGGCTGACCTCCTGGGCCCCGGCCGCGGTGAGCGACTTCTCGATCGTCGAGGCCTGGTCCTGCGTGAGCGACTTGGTGTGGATGCGGATCGAGTCCGAGCCCGAGGTGTTGACGACGGGGTCGCCGGCGGCTGGGACGTCCGCGTCCTCGACCGCCTTGGTCATGGTGTCGATCGCGGCATCGTCGGCCGTGGCGACCTTGGCCGTGAACTCGACACCTCCGGTGAACTCGATGCCCATGTTGAAGCCGCGCACCACGAAGCCGATGGCCGCGACGACGATGATGGCCGCCGAGATGGCGTACCAGAGCTTGCGTCGACCGACGAAGTCGAACGAGACGCGCCCTTCGTAGAGGTGCTGACCGAACCTGCTGACGCGACCCATCAGGCCTCCCCTCCCCGGGTGCGGCGAGAGCTCGGTGCCCCCGCCGTGCGGTCGACCCGGCGCGAGCCGATGCCGAGGTGCTCGGAGTCCAGGCCGGAGAGCTTGTGCCCCTGGCCGAAGAACTTCGTGCGGGCGAGCACGGTGACGAGCGGCTTGGTGAAGCCGAAGACCACCAGGACGTCGATGAGCGTGGTGAGCCCGAGGGCGAACGCGAAGCCGCGCACGACGCCGATCGCGAAGATGAACAGGATGAGCGCCGCCAGGAACGACACGGCGTCGGCCGCCAGGATCGTGCTCCGCGCGCGCTTCCAGCCGGCCTCGACGGCCAGCCGCAACGACTTGCCGTCGCGCACCTCGTCGCGTAGTCGCTCGAAGTAGACGATGAACGAGTCGGCCGTGATGCCGATCGCCACGATCAGACCGGCGATGCCGGGCAGCGTGAGCGTGAAGCCCATGCCCTTGCCGAGCAGCAGCACGAGCGCGTAGGTGATGGCGGCCGCCACAAGCAGCGAGCCGATGGCCACCAGGCCGAGGCCGCGGTAGTACAGCAGCAGGTAGATGATCACGAGGACCAGCCCGGCCGCGCCGGCGAGCAGGCCGGCCTCGAGCTGCGTGCCGGCGAGCGACGGTCCCTCGACGGACACGCCGTTGACCTTGAACGTCAGCGGCAGGGCGCCGTACTTGAGCTGGTCGGCGAGCGCTTTGGACGAGGCCGACGTGAAGCTGCCGGAGATCTGGGACTCGCCGTTGCGGATGCGCTGCTGCGACGTCGGCGCGCTGATGACGTCGCCGTCGAGCACGATCGCGAACTGCTTCTGCTGTGCCGTGAGGGCCGACGTGACCTGGTCGAAGGCCTTGGAGCCCTGGTCGCGCATCGAGATCGACACGACCCACTGCGACCGCTGGTTGTCGAAGACGGGCGCGGCCTTCTTGACCTGCGAGCCCTCGATGACCGAGGGGCTCAGGATGTAGACCTCGCCGGACTTCCGGTCGCACGTGACGAGCGGCAGCTTGGCGACGTCGTCGATCTGCGAGCCGGTCTTGGTGCACTGGAAGCCGGAGACCTGCTTCTGCAGCGCCTGCAGACCGGCCTGGTACTCCTTGGGCAGGGTCGAGGGCGACTGCGTCTCTGCGGCGATCATCTGCGCGAGGCTCAGCTTGGACCAGTCGGTCCTGGCGATCGTGTCGGCGGCCTTCTTGGCCTCGGCGTCCGACAGCGGCTGCTGCGCGCTCTGCTGGCCACCGGCCCACACGAGGCGGAAGCGCAGCTGGGCGGTCTTGCCGACCTGGTCGACGATGTTGCCGCGACGCTCGCCCGGGATCTCGATGACGACCTGGTTGCCGCCCTGCGTCGTGACCTCGGCCTCGGAGACACCGGTCGCGTTGACGCGCTGGTCGATGATGCCGCGGGCCTCGGCGAGCTTGTCGGCCGTGACCTTGCCGTCGGTCGACTCGGCCTGCAGCGTGATGCGGGTGCCGCCCTGCAGATCGAGGCCGAGCCGAGGCTTCCAGGCGGAGTCGTCGCCCTTGTCGCGGTTCAGGTCGATCGCGACGAGAACGCCGTAGAGCGCGACGACGGCGGCGAGGAACAGCAGCAGGGTGCGTCCAGGGCGGGCGACAGGCTTGCGCGTCGACGCGTTCTTCGACTGGGCCATCAGTCCTCCTCGACCGGCTCGTCGAGCGGTGCCTGCGGCGTGACGACCTTGGCCACGGCCTGGCGCGCCACCTCGACCACGACGTCGGGCGCGATCCGCAGCTGGACGGTGTCGTCGCCGACCGTCACGAGCTCGCCGTGGATGCCGCTCGAGAGCATGACGCGCGAGCCGGGCTCGAGGCCCCGCTGGATGTCCATGAAGTCCCGCTGACGCTTGCGCGCGGGGCGCAGCACCAGGAGGTAGAAGACGATGAGGATCAGGACGATCGGCAGGATCTGCACGAGCTCGTTCACGGTGGGTTGCTCCGTCGGAGTGGACGCATGCCCGCGGTCTGCCGCGGGCCGCCGGTCAGTTTAACCCGGCAACCACACAGCAGTGGATCGGTGCCGCGTCAGGTCAGCGTGTCGTCCGAATCGGGCTCGTCGAACGTCATCTGGTGCCCCGCCGGGGGCTCCATCCCGAGGTGGCGCCACGCCGCCGGGGTGGCGATGCGTCCTCGGGGCGTGCGGGCCAGGAACCCCAGGCGCACGAGGAACGGCTCGGCCAGCTCCTCGACCGTCTCTCGCTCCTCGGAGACTGCGACGGCGAGCGTGCTGATGCCGACGGGGCCGCCGCCGAAGCTGCCGCAGAGCGCCGTGAGCACGGCACGGTCGAGCCGGTCGAGACCGAGCGGGTCGACCTCGTAGAGCGCGAGCGCCTCGTGGGCGGCGTCGTGGTCGACGACTCCCCCGGCCCGGACCTCGGCGAAGTCGCGCACGCGGCGCAGCAGCCGGTTGGCGATGCGCGGCGTGCCGCGCGAGCGCGACGCGATCTCGAGCGCACCGTCGGTCGTGACCTGCAGGTCGAGCAGCCCGGCGGAGCGCTCGACGATGCGCTGCAGCTCGGGCGTGTCGTAGTAGTCGAGCTGCGCCGTGAACCCGAACCGGTCGCGCAGCGGACTGGGCAGGAGTCCCGCACGGGTCGTGGCGCCGACGACCGTGAAGGGCGGGATCTCGAGCGGGATGGCCGTGGCCCCCGGGCCCTTGCCCACGACGACGTCGACCCGGAAGTCCTCCATCGCCATGTAGAGCAGCTCCTCGGCCGGGCGCGACATGCGGTGGATCTCGTCGATGAACAGGACGTCGCCCTCGTTGACCCCGGACAGGATGGCCGCCAGGTCGCCCGCGTGCTGGATCGCCGGCCCGCTCGTGATGCGCAGGGGCGCGGACAGCTGGTGGGCGATGATCATGGCGATCGTGGTCTTGCCGAGCCCCGGAGGACCCGAGAGCAGGACGTGGTCGGGGGTGCGCCCGCGGGCGACGGCGGCCTCGAGCACGAGCGAGAGCTGCTCGCGCACCCGCTCCTGGCCCACGAGCTCGGTGAGCGAGCGCGGGCGCAGGGCCGCCTCGAACGCCCGGTCGTCGACGCTCGCCTCGGTCGCCACGACGTCGTAGGACTCCTCGCCCTGCCACTCCTGCATGTCGTCCATCGTGGCTCAGGCCTTGGAGAGGCTCTGCAGCGCCTGCCGCAGCAGCGTCGGGACCTCGGTGCCGGGGGCCGGCTCGGCGTCGGCGACGGCGGCGACCGCACGGTCGGCGTCCTTGGCGTTGTAGCCGAGGCCGAGCAGCGCCTCGTGGACCTGCTCCTTCCAGGGCGCCGCGCTCGGGCCGCTCGCCGTGGTACCGGGATCGCCGACGCGGTCCTTGAGCTCGACGACGATGCGCTCGGCGCCCTTGCGGCCGATCCCGGGGACGGACGTGAGGGCCGCGTGGTCGGCGTTCGCGATCGCGGCGCGCAGACGGTCGGGCGGCAGGACGGCGAGCATGGCCTGGGCGACCTTGGGGCCGACGCCGCTCGCGGTCTGGACGAGCTCGAACATGTCGCGCTCGTCGGTGTCGGCGAACCCGTAGAGCGTGAGCGAGTCCTCGCGCACCACGAGCGACGTCGCGAGCTGCGCCTGCTGGCCGAGCCGCAGGCTCGCGACGGTCGCGGGCGTGCAGAAGACGTGGTGCCCCAGTCCCCCGACGTCGATGACGGCGGCGTTGAGCGTGAGGGCGGCGACCTCGCCGCGGACGTGCGCGATCACCGGGCGGCCTCGACGGCCTGCTGGAGGCGGTTCTTGGCGCCGCCGCGCCAGATCTGGCAGATCGCGAGCGCGAGGGCGTCGGTCGCGTCGACGGGCTTGGGGGCCTCGGCGAGCCGCAGCACCCGCACCACCATGGCGGCGACCTGCTGCTTGTCGGCGCGCCCCGACCCCGTGACGGCGGCCTTGACCTCGCTCGGCGTGTGCAGCCGGACGTCGACGCAGTGGCGCGCGGCCACGAGCATCGCGACGGCGCTCGCCTGGGCGGTGCCCATGACGGTGCGGACGTTGTTCTGGCTGAACACGCGCTCGATCGCCACGACGTCGGGGCGGTGCGTGGTGACGGCGGCCTCGATCAGACCCTCGAGGCGGTGCAGCCGCTTCTCGATCGCCAGGTCGGCCGGCGTGCGCAGGACGTCGACGTGGACGAGCGAGAGCGGCCGGCCGATCGAGCCGTCGACGACGCCGAGACCGAGCCGGGTGAGCCCGGGGTCGATCGCCAGGACGCGGGCGTGTGAACGCATGTTCGAACGATAGCCCCCGCCACCCCCGGCAGGCGCCGCGCCACGCCGCGGTGTCGGGCCACTCGGTGTCGCCTCGACGGACCTGCTCGGCCAGCTCGGTGAGGCGACGGCCGACAGCGACCACCCGCGCACGTTCTCGGCGTGGACGACGTGCCCGTCCCGCTCGACGAGCAGCGGCCAGCCGCCCCGCCAGAGCACCTGCACCATCAGGACGAACGGCAGCAGGAGCAGGAGCAGCAGGACCTCGGCGACGAGCAGGACCGCGAGGATCACGAGCGGCACCAGCACGACCGCCACGACCAGCAGCAGGGCGGACAGCAGGTCGTCGCCGCCCACGTCCGGCACGTCGACGTCCGGCAGGTCCCGGACCCGACGCCGCACGGCAGCCAGCGCCGGCGCACGACCCAGGCGGCGCCGCTCGGGTCGAGGACCTTCACGGGCCTCAGACCTCGGCCATGACCTCGTCGGAGGCCTCGAAGTTCGCGAAGACGTTCTGGACGTCGTCGCAGTCCTCGAGGGCGTCGATGAGCTTGACGACCTTGCGGGCGCCCTCGACGTCGACCTCGACGTTGACCGACGGCACGAACAGCGCGTCGGCCGAGTCGTAGTCGAGCCCGGCGTCCTGCAACGCGGTGCGCACGGCGACGAGGTCGCTCGGCTCGCTCAGGACCTCGAACGAGCCGTCCAGGTCGTTGACCTCCTCGGCACCGGCGTCGAGCACGGCCAGCAGGATGTCGTCCTCGGTGGTCGCGCCACCCTCCTGCTCGGCCGGGACGATGATGACGCCCTTGCGGCTGAACATGTAGGACACCGAGCCCGGTCGGCCATCGTGCCGCCGTTGCGCGTCATGGCGGTGCGGACCTCCATGGCGGCCCGGTTCTTGTTGTCGGTGAGGCACTCGACGAGGAACGCGACGCCGTTCGGGCCGTAGCCCTCGTACATGATCGTGGTGTAGTCGACGGCGCCGCCGTCGAGACCGCCGCCGCGCTTGACGGCGCGATCGATGTTGTCGTTCGGGACCGACTGCTTCTTGGCCTTCTGGATCGCGTCGTACAGCGTGGGGTTGCCCTCGGGGTCAGGTCCGCCCGTCCGCGCCGCCACCTCGACGTTCTTGATGAGCTTGGCGAAGAGCTTGCCGCGCTTGGCGTCGATGACGGCCTTCTTGTGCTTGGTCGTCGCCCACTTGGAGTGGCCTGACATGCCGATCCCTCTCTGCTGCTGACTGATCCGGCTACTGCTGCCGGACGAGGTCCACGAAGAGCCCGTGGACACGGTCGTCGTCGCCCACCTCGGGGTGGAACGACGTCGCCATGAGCGGTCCCTGGCGGACGGCCACGATCCTATCGCCCAGCTCGTCGGACCTCGGGCCGGTGACACCGACGGTCGCGAGCACCTCGACGTCGGGACCGACCTCCTCGACCCACGGGGCCCGGATGAACACGGCGTGCACCGGGTCCTGCAGGCCCTGGACGTCGACCGGGCCCTCGAAGGAGTCGACCTGGCGTCCGAAGGCGTTGCGTCGCACCGTGACGTCGAGCCCACCGATCGTGGTCTGCCCGGGCGCTCCGTCGCGCAGCCGGTCCGCGAGCAGGATCATCCCTGCGCACGTGCCGAACGTCGGCATGCCCGCTCCCACGCGCTCGGCGAGCGGGTCGAGGATCTCGAAGATCCGGGCGAGCTTGATCATCGTGGTCGACTCGCCACCGGGCAGGACGAGCGCGTCGCACGCCTCGAGCTCGCTCGGGCGCCGCACCGCGAGGGTGTCGGCCCCCAGCCGCTCGAGCGCGGACAGGTGCTCGCGCACGTCGCCCTGCAGGGCCAGCACACCGATCGTGGGACTCACCCGCGCAAGCCTAGAGGCGGGCCCGACGCACGACGGCGGTGGCACGGGGCCACCGCCGTCGCTCCCTCGGGATCCCTCCCGGTCGGGCGCGAAGGACCGTCACGGGCCGTTCTCGGGGGCGGCCCGCTCCATCTCCCTCGTCGTCGCGCCCGGGGCACTCCTCCCCGACGCGACGCCCTCAGTGTAGGGGTGCGGGGGTCACCAGCCGCGCGTCTCGAGCCGGTGCGGCTCGGGGATCTCGTCGACGTTGATGCCGACCATGGCGTCGCCCAGGCCGCGCGAGACCTTGGCGACGACGTCGGGGTCGTCGTAGAAGGTCGTGGCCTTGACGATCGCGGCGGCACGCTCGGCCGGGTTGCCGGACTTGAAGATGCCCGAGCCCACGAACACGCCCTCGGAGCCGAGCTGCATGACGAGCGCGGCGTCCGCGGGGGTCGCGATGCCACCGGCGGTGAACAAGGTGACGGGCAGCTTGCCGAGGTCGGCGACCTCCTTGACGAGGTCGAAGGGGGCCTGCAGCTCCTTGGCCGCGACGTACAGCTCGTCGTCGCGCAGGCCCTGCAGCTTGCGGATCTCTCCGGTGATCTTGCGGATGTGGGTCACGGCGTTCGACACGTCGCCCGTGCCGGCCTCGCCCTTGGAGCGGATGAACGCCGCGCCCTCGGTGATGCGTCGCAGCGCCTCGCCGAGGTTGGTCGCGCCGCACACGAAGGGGACGTTGAAGGCCCACTTGTCGATGTGGTTCGCGTAGTCGGCCGGGGTCAGGACCTCGGACTCGTCGACGTAGTCGACGCCGAGGCTCTGCAGGATCTGCGCCTCCGCGAAGTGACCGATGCGGGCCTTGGCCATGACCGGGATCGAGACGGACTCGATGATCGCGTCGATCAGGTCGGGGTCGCTCGCGCGCGCCACGCCACCCTGGGCGCGGATGTCGGCGGGAACGCGCTCGAGCGCCATGACGGCGACCGCTCCGGCGTCCTCGGCGATCTTGGCCTGGTCCGCCGTGACGACGTCCATGATGACGCCGCCCTTGAGCATCTCGGCCATGCCTCGCTTGACGCGGGACGTCCCGACGGTGGTGTTCTCGTTGCTCACGCTGTTTCCTCGCACGGGTGCTGGTGGGTGGATCGTCTCGATTCTACGCCGCGGGGCAGCAGGCCCCACGGGCTCGTCTCACCCGTCGAGCCCGGGCTGCTGCACGGCCTGCCGGTGCACGATCGCCATGCGCTGGAACACCGTCACGAGGCTCGCGACCGCGAGGGCCCAGAGCGTGATCTCGGTCAGGAACGGCAGACCCAGCAGGCCGTTGAACCCGGTCATGACGAGGATCGCCACGAGGCGGTCGGCGCGCTCGGCGATGCCGCCCTTGGCCTGCATGCCGAGGCTCTCGGCGCGGGCGCGCGCGTAGGACGTCAGGTTGCCGAGCACGAGGCACGCCAGCGCCAGGCAGAAGTAGAGCTTGACGGGGCCGAGCTGCGACTCCGCGTGCGTCGAGGCGTAGTAGAGCACGAGGCCGCCGAACACGGCGGCGTCGCCGACCCGGTCGAGGGTGGAGTCGAGGAACGCGCCCCACTTGGACGACTGGCCCGACGCGCGGGCCATGTAGCCGTCCATGAGGTCGCTGAACACGAACGCGGTGATGACCATGACGCCCCAGAACAGCTCGCCCCGGGGAAGAAGAACAGCGCACCGAACGTGACGCCGGCGGTGCCGACGATCGTCACGTGGTCGGGCTTGACGCCCAGGCGCAGCAGCAGGTTCGCCAGCGGCGCCCAGACGTTGGTCCAGAACTGGCGGAAGCGTTCGAGCATCAGTCCTCCTGCGGCCACGCGGCGGCCAGCAGGTCGCGCGTGTCCTCGAGCAGCTGTGGCAGCGTCTTGGTCTGCCCGATGACGGTCATGAAGTTGGCGTCGCCCGACCAGCGCGGGACGACGTGCTGGTGCAGGTGCTGCGACAGCGACCCGCCGGCGACGCCGCCCAGGTTCAGGCCCACGTTGAAGCCGTGGGGCTGGGAGACGGCGCGCAGGGTGGTGAGGGCCCGCTGGGTGAGGATCGCGACCT